>OENM01000280.1:5590-16026 GCA_900239745.1 Rotaria magnacalcarata | reverse complement strand
TGCTCAAAGCACTAGACATTGGTAATGATGAAGACTTACATCAAGTGACCTTGATAATTAATAATGATGATAAAAAAAAGAAAAGAAATAAACGCGCCAAACGTAATGATATTAGTGTTGATGATGTATTAAAAGAGTTTATTTCAAATGAAAATTCATCAACCGATGATGACGAACCATATGATGAAGTGATCGAATACATGAAAAGTAAAGTAAATTATCCAAGTGGTGAAGAGATTTTATCATGGTGGAGAAAACATTCCTGTATATATCCACAACTATCACGTTTAGCAGCAGCATTACTTTCTATTCCTGCATCATCAGCAACAAGTGAACGGATCTTCAGTGAAACTGGAAGAATTTTAGAAGCAAGACGACAGCAATTGAGTGCTGAATCACTTGATTCACTTGTTTTTTTACGTAATTTCAGATGAGTGTTTTTGTTGTTTATTTATTTATATAGATTGTATATTTTTTCATATGAAATAAAGTTTGAAATTGATTGTACGTGAAAATGGTAGCCGGGTGTGTTATACTTATAAACGGCTGCCGGTCGGGTGCCGGGTGGAGTTATTCGGGTCTGGTTTGGGTCCGGGTACGGAGTTGTCGGGTCGGTTCGGACTCGGGTACAGAAAAAAGGTTCCGGTCCGGTTTCGAGTGAAAAAAAGTGCACCCGTGCAGCACTCTAGAATGACCACATTAATTGAATGCATACCTCCTGCCAGGTAGACGGTTTCCTGCTTTATGTATGGTAAAAGAAATTCGCTTTGAATAGGATAGACGAAGACACTACCTTGCATATCAGCATGATACAGATCGTCAAAAGTCGAAGCAGCTGCACGCTTTGCGGTATTGAGATATAATTTGTTGAATATAAGAATCTTTTCACCAATCATAATGCGTATAAATGATAGTCCATGACAATTGATCGTGTTAAAATTGCCTTGGACGCGAATTTTGTATACAAGTGTGGCTGAGCATGGTAAAATACGAGTGGGAGGCCAGGTATTTTAACGAGGATGTGGGTACGGGTGTGTTTTTAAGCAACCATGACCGGTTTCGTCCATGCTTAAGGGAACTCATTAGATGGTTAAAAATTGTAGAACCATTCAGTTGATCAGAAGATCACAAATAAATTTATAACCTACTTTTTTGGAAATGAGATTTGTTTTATCGTAGCAACGATGTTCACGGACTTGACCTTCGCGATATGTGTCATTGATGATATTTTTTGTTTCAATGTGTAAGTAGCTTTTTTTTCTATGGTGAATACGAAATCTGTTCCTTCGCTTTAGTTTTAATTAACGTTCGGGTTAGTTAGTTTTTTATTTTTGGAATAATCTAACTCTTTCAATAATTGTTGTGTTATGATTATGTGCTTCTGTTCTTGTGGGTCAATGTTAGTGGATGTGTTAGGTAGCGTTGATCAAATGAACATAGTTAAGATCATGGATGTCAGGGTTCCCATTCCTTTAGGTTTTTTCTTAAGAATCAGGATCCCACTTTAAAATTCATGTCTATAAGTTTGTGATCATCGGTGAAATTGACACTCCTAGTAAAGACTTAGTTCCATGATATTTTAATTGTAAACACTCATTCAACATTAGACGAGGAGTGGACATAATGATAGAACCAACAATCTATTGTATCCAATTATGCTAATTGGTATTAAAGAAAAAGAGCTGGATGTAGGTGTAAGTCTCTTTCATCCACATTTCATACGCTCACGCATCCATGGGTTGATTGAAACTTAAACTGATGATAGTGTATTCATCTCGCACCGTGAAGCCAATCGATAAGAAACAAATTGAATTTCAAATGTATTGATATGAGTATACCTATTTGTGAATACTTCTCAAATATCATATTGTTTTATAATCTTTCTTGATGGATTCACTGCTATTATAGGAAGACACAAAGCAGTAAGAAGAGTATATTTGGTAGTCATTAGTGTGAGATGAAAGCGACTTTTTTTGCTTTGTTGTTGACATTGTTAACAGCATGTGTGATTGTTAGTGCCATCAACAAAGGTGATATAATTGTACAGCACAATTTTGATGGAATTACCGAGCAAGCAACTTGGAATAAAGTTCTTGGACCTTTAGTACAGTTAGTGACAACAGAGAGAGGTAGTAAAGCACTGCGTATAGACCGCAAACAATTAGATAGTCCTTCAACATGGGTTCAAATCACATTGCCAGCTTCTACGTTACGTGGTTGTAAAATTCGAATTCAAGCAGCTGTCAAAGCTGAAAATATTAGTGTGCCACCCAACTCATGGAATGGCATCAAAATTATGCTCCATACAAAAGGATCAAGCGGTGACACGTATCCACAACAAAATCTGCCACAGGGAACTTTTGATTGGCGTATGGCAGATTATGTTGCCAATGTTCCTCTTGATACAGAGCAAGCAATACTTGCACTTGGTCTCGAAGCCGTGACTGGTACGGTATGGTTTGATGATCTAAACGTTACTGTCTATAGTAAACCACGTCCTCCTCCACCTACACCACCAGCTGGACCACCCTATAAAGGTCATAATCTGACACGTTTACGAGGTGCAATGATTGGTAGTAATCTTAACGAGCAAGATTTTCGAGATTTTGCTAGCTGGAATGCAAATCATGTGCGTTGGCAATTACTATGGAATGGGTTTCCTCATAGTCCAGCAGATGATGGTGACATTCTTGCTTATGAAACCTGGCTTGAAAGTGCACTCAAACATCTTGACTCAATGTTATCCGTCTGTCGCCAACTGGGCATACATATTCTTGTTGATTTGCACACGCCACCCGGTGGACGTAACTCTGAAAACGAGTGCAACTTATTTAAAGAGAAACGTTTTCAAGATGCATTTCTTACGTTATGGGAAAAAATAGCAAGACGCTACAAAAATGAATCAATTATTTGGGGTTATGATCTAGTCAATGAACCAGTCGAAGGTACAATACCAGATACATTGATGGATTGGCGCGAGTTAGCAATTGCCACTGTTCAACGTATTCGTGCTATTGATTCAGAACATGCAATTATTATTGAAGCAGCTCCATGGGGTGGGCCTGGTGCTCTGGCCGATTTTGAACCATTACCTTTCGAGAAAATTGTTTATTCATTTCACATGTATGAACCTGGCGAATTTACCCATCAGAATGTCTATAATGATATTCCACCTATTTCATATCCAGGTATCATCAGTGGTCAAATGTGGAATAAAGAACAATTACGTCACAATTTGAATCGTGTGCTCAATTGGCAACGTGATTACAACGTTCATATATATGTGGGTGAATTTTCTGCTATTCGATGGGCGCCCGGTGATAGTGCGTATGCTTATCTACGGGACAATATTGATATTTTCGAAGAAAATGGATGGGACTGGGCTTATCATGCATTTCGTGAATGGCCAGGATGGAGTGTAGAACATATTGGCGACAAACATAATACACAACGCGCTCCTATGCCAACTGATCGGCAACGATTGTTAATCGATTGGTTTAACAAAAATGAACACTAGAATGATGTTGGTTTTCATTTAACTGTATTGTTCAGCTATTTTCCAGAGAGATAAAAATCCGATTATTGACATGAATTTTTGCTACTGTTGTAAACGAATTCATTTGTTTATTTTTGTTTGGAGACCGAGAGTTGGTTTCTAATTTATGCTTTTTAATGTTTTCCTCCTGAGATTCACACAAAAGCTTCAATTCCTACAAAGACCTAGTCTCTACTTCTCCGCCACCAACCCTCACACCGTTAAATCAGTCGAACTAAATTGAAATCAAAAAGAGTTGTTATGGTCAGTTTGTCCATTTGAAAATTAGCATCACATTACATATAGTCAACCATGGGAAGTTGTCACTCTTCGCTTTATTCTTTGCAGTCGCAATCGATCTGGCTATATGCATTGCTGCTTCATTTAAGTGATCAGAACTGAAAATCAAAGTTTCTATACCAAAGGAACCTTGAATTTGAGGGTGTGGGTGTGGGTTTGACTATTTATTACCACACTCTTCTTCTCCAGAATATTGGGAACAAGTTATAGACAGTAATGGAGCATACATTATGGAAACTTAGTTGCATTTTTGTAGTGAAAAAAAATGAAATAGAAAAACAGCGCAAACACTTTGCTGACAATCCAATATTAATGTATAAGAGTTTTGAATTAGATCTTAATTTTGATTGTTGTTATTTTTTAATTTGAATTGAAATCGATCGACAGCTATCTGATAATCGTCGTAGCTGGAATGAAATCTAGATTATGACAATTGTTCTCACACTCTCAAGATAGAAAATCAATCATCGTAAACTATCGCTATACATTCATAAATATTAACTAATGCTTGTCTTTTCACGAGAAAGAATATTATCACCAGACGATGCTCAAAAATTTTGATTTTCTGCCAGTAGATATAGAGTGGTCTAAAATGTATTTCTATATTTTCGTTTATATGCTTAATTCAACTGAGCTTATGATGGCTATAGATATAAAACTGTATGAATTACACACAGACAATAAAGTAAATACAGCCGCGCTTCTTATTGTTTTGCAGTAAAAGCATTCCGTAAACGTTTTGAACGCACTACGTAAATAGATAGATCACACCCATTCAATACAGAGCTTGATGAACCAGCAGTCTTTTGGAGGATGTGCTAAAAATTGATCGAGTCTCTACCCTCTTTTGTTTCCTGCAGGATTGAATCATCTGGTGCATAGTTCTACTCAAACACTTCAATAGCTTCATCTGAAGTGCTGTATGCCTCATCCAATTTTCCAGTCCTTAACTATGCGAATCCAAGACCTTTGTGGGTGAAGGCAACTGACAGGTGATCCGATGGCAATGATTTTTCTTTTATCCTTTTCGCCTTCTCCCCAAATTCTTCGGCATCTCATTTTTGCCCAGAGAGTGTACAGCAGTAACTAATATTCGAGTGCGTTCTGCGGATTTTCCAGTGATTTATCAGTAAGACTTTCTTTTGGATCTCAAAAGTTCATTCAAAAAACGTCTTGACCATACGGAAGGCACCGCTCTGGCAGTAAAGGGCACCAAGGTTATTCAGCGGCGCGGCGCGGGTGTGGGCGTAGAGAATACTGGAAACAAACCCACACTCAAGCCCACGCCCAAAAATTCAACCAATAATTGAAAACTTCTATTATTCTAAATATTTCAACGCAATAGTGCATGTTATTAAGATGCATTCCACACTGAACTGAGCTATAGGTATTAAATCGAAATGTCTCAGTTATGATGTGCTGCTAAGACTACTATTCAAAGTGAAGTAGTAAACCGTAAGCCACAAGTGAAGCTCGAGCTTCAGTGAAATATTCAATTTCGTCATTCGTAATATAGGGACATATTCTTGTTGAACCACTTCCGACCGTTTCACCTTGAATATGCATTAATTTTGGATTTTGTCGGCATTCAAGAACCATTTTAACACGATACCGTTCGTTTGTATCGGTAGCGAAGTCATAAACTGGACAATAAACAGGAAGACTTGAGTAAGCTATAGTTGGTGAGGAATAAACGTGTCGTTTTCGTGGAATATGTCCAGGACGAATAGCAAGAAATGAGCCGTCAAGCAGTTGATCGCCGGGAATACTAAATTGACGGCTTTTTATAATAGATATTGCCGCTTCTTTCGATGTTCCATGATAAGTCACTCGCCAACAATTCCAAATGTCGTTCAATTCTGCTGTTACAGAATCGACCTTGAGACCAAGACGAACCCAGCCCCGCGGTATAACATAGGGCCAACCACCAGCATGGACGACATTTTTCCATTTATAGTTGTAACATGAAGAACAGTAACATCGGTCGAAATTTGTATCAAATATAGTAGACGGCCACATAAGCGATGCAGTGAATTCACGGGCCAACGACAGATGATAGCAAATGTTCAATCTTGTTGGCAAAGATGGTTCGTTTTTTTTAGCAGAATAAGATAGCGCACTAGTATCAATTCCATCAAAAACATCCCAAGATGTAGTGGGAGACTCGTCATATTCTCGCTCGAGACCAGTTGCTGGTTTATATCTAAGACGCTCCTGCCTTCGCTGATATATTGCTGCTAATCGATCCTCACTTCGTTGGTTTATTGCTTCCAACCGATCTTGTTTGCGTTGAACTATTTCATCCAATCGATTTTGTTTGCGTTGAGCTATTTCTTCCAATCGATCTTGTTTGCGTTGAGCTATTTCTTCCAATCGATCTTGTTTGCGTTGAGCTATTTCTTCCAATCGATCTTGTTTACGCTGAGTCATTATTACAAATCTCTATTAAGTAATTGTTGGTCACTTTTTTGAAGCAATAGTTACGATGATGGCGTTGGAAATCGCAGAACACCCTTCGATATGTGAACGATACCTAATTTGTTTCATGCAAGTCTGAAACCAGTCAAAGAAAGCAAAAAATGTAAATTCCAACATGGAAATTTTGTGCTATTCGATCGCTTTGCATGCGTTGACAAAGAAAGTCATGTCGGTAAGAGTGAGTCATCTTCATGAAACAACTTACACTGCAACTGACGAATAGACAGAACTGAGCATTATTGGGTTTCTGCTGTTACACATTCATAAGAAAAATGTTACCTTCATCAAAATTGTCATGACAACAAAAAAGTTTTAAATGATTTTCATATGAATTTTTGTGTTTCAATTTGAAACATGACCAAAATAAAAGTGAAGGATGGATGTGGCGTGCGCGGACGTTGGTGTCGGTGTGACGGTAAACACTCTATATCCACATCCCATATGCACTTAGAACTAGTTCTCTCTAGTTTAAATGTACTTGGTACTACTTTGACATACATTAATCAACTTGAAGTTAGTTTTGTACTTTGATTTACTTTTCCACTTCAAGTTCGCTGTCTCCTCTTTGCTGAACTTTCATAGGATAATAACTATCTAATATGCTATAGTGACTTGAAGGCTAAATCGTCATTTGACCTTCTCATACACTGAAAACAAAAAAGGTACCGTACCGAACTTAAAAAGGTTCCGAATTTTGAAACGAATTCTAAACTTTTTTAAGTATCGTACGAAACTGGGTTAGTATGAAACTTATTCCAATAGACGAACTTAAAATTAGGTATCACAGATTAAGTTCCGCAATACCAATTTAATAATAGAGCTGTCATTAAGCCGGCGTACTAAGTCACCGGAAAATATGAAATTCAAATCTGTTTTTCCTTTTACATTATACTGAAGTAGAATAGGAATTTAGTTGAGAGCAGCACTATTGACCTAAGTTATCCTTTTCTTGCGTCAGAAATCTTTACGTCGATCATCAAACTCCAAAAAATCATATTATCAACTATATTCCTTACACAGAAAAGATATAAACGGGGTCAATAATGCTGTTCTCAATTAGTTTACCACTCTACTTCAAGATAATGTAAACAGATGAACTCATCTTGAATTTCATATTTTCCGATGGTCAAACAGACCGTTATAAAGGCAGTTCTGCTTTAAAGAACTCGATACACAAAGTGAAAACGACAGAGTTGCATGAGTATCATCGCAAACTCTTCCTATTATTTCAAATTCACCCAAATTAAGGCCGCCTCTCCCAGAATTACCGTTCGAAACGGGTTCAAAATGCTCTTTCTAGTTGCCTAATCTTAGCTTCAAAGATTAAGATTCTAGGGAAGACACGATGAGACGTTCAAAATGTAACAGGATGATACGAAACGAACAACCTTACTTCATTGGCTTTACATAAGACACAAATAGAAAATATTTCAATGAATTAGCCAGACTTGCCAACTATTAAAAACACGAGACCATAACCAGACTATTGACTTGAATAATCCGAACCGAGCGAAAGTTTAAATATGACATCCATATCGATATCAATACTTTGGTTTAATAATCATGCAATAGAAAAAATGATCGTAGTTTTCGTGTTGAAATTATTTGCCAAATTGTTTAGTTGGGCAATCTGAATGAAAGAAACATATATGTGGAGGCTAGCTATAAGTAAATATTTCCAATTAATAATCTACAACAATGAAAAAGCGCCTATATTGTTGAATGTAGAATGACTTGAAATATCACTCGGTTGCATAGTGATTTGTGCGAAGAAAAGAATTTTCGAAGTTAAATTTAGCTTGAAGCGAAAGTTTATATATAACACGCTACAACAAAGAAAAGAAAGTTCTTGTGTAAAATGCTGATTTACCTGAAATATTCTTCAGTTCTGGAAGTTAAACGAAACAAAGCGTTTTCAGATTTGCATTTAGATTGATAAGAGTATTTCTATCCAATAATTAACAATAAAGGAAAGAAGAATATACAGTAATCCCAAATACAGATTTACCTGAAATATTGTTAAGGTGAACGACTTGGACGAAAGAAGGTTTTTGAAAGTTGAATGAAACCTGAAGCGAGTATTTTGACCTAATAATATAAAACAATGATATAGTTATAGTGTTAAATGTAGAATTACCTGAAATAATGTTGAATGGAATGACTTGAAAGAAATTTAACCTTTTCAATATGCAATATAACTTCAAATATAAATTCTAGTAATCTATGGCAGAAGAAGAAGCAGATATAATTGTTGTAAGTAAAATTGTCTTATTTGTTCACCTCAAAGATTTGAAGAGCAATGTGAGTATTGAATGTAACTTGAGATAAATATTTGAATTGGGTAATCTAAAACAGAAAAACAAAAATTGTGATTCAAAAAATGGAATTATCCGGCAAATAGTTCCGTTGGACAACGTGCAAAAAACCAATGACATTGGCTATAAATATACATTCATATAAACATTGAATTTGAGAAGTCTATAATGAATAGCTGAGATTGATAGTTTTAAGGATAAGCGTAGATCAGGGAGGATTGTGATGGTGAACTTAAAAGAAAAGTACTTCAATTTTTCAGTTGGAAGAACCTATTAGAGGCATATTACGAAAAGTGCAAGGGTTTCATACGAAACTTGACTCAACTTTGGCTTTCACAAAAGTATGGTACGAAACCTCTGTCGCTTCAGAACCTTATAAAACGATCGCACCGAACTTTTTCTAGTACTAAACCTAGAAAAGGTTTCGCAGATCCATACCATAATTCTAAGGGTATAATAAGGTACCACCAAACCTTAAAGGTTCCGTACAGCACCTTTATTTTTTTCAGTGTACAAGATTACTAGTAAATATGAACTCAGAGTAGATGGAATACTGTTAATTTCAACGGTAAGATGACTTTCACAGACGAATGATAATAGAAAACATTAGTCGTGTATGATGCACAACAGTTGAAAATATGAGTATCGATAGTCAATAAATGAATTATTGCGTATGCCAATGTCAGAATTCATTAACTTCTTGCATATGCATACCTTATATCTCGCAGTAATAACTAATCTATGAAACCTCGAATTTTTAAACTTTCAACCACCCAATAATTGAATAGCTGAATTCAACCTTCAGATTTGGCATTATTGGTTATTCGGTTCATTCCAATATGATATTTGACACCTCTCGGAATAATAAAATGCAGAAAAGCAAAGTAACGCTGATTTTCTAATTAGATTTCCACTATAGAAAGCGCAAGACTTTATAGGATAAAGAAACAAAGAAAAATAAATTAAACTACATTTTCAGATTTTTCTGAGACCAAGTGGACAAAACATTGACCTAATTATTAGAAAAAAAGAGCACGAAACTAAGTTATTTGATTTTTTCTAATAAAATGCCTGTTCATTTTCAGAATAACTCAATGATGATAGGCAAAAATTAAGCAATACTAACCTTTTAGTTTTTTCTGAGAAAAAGTCCAAGCAAAACTCAGACTAACCAACTGAAAAAAAGAAAAAGGAAACATTTTTTTCATCCTGCTGCTTCTCTAAAATCTCCGGCAACTATTGCAATAAGCAAAAGAAGAAAAAGAAATAAAGTAAACTAGCTTTCTCTGTTTTACTGTTAGACTATTCTCAGAAAAATGATGAGTGATACTTGGAATATCCAATCAAAAAAAAAGAAAAAGAAAGTAGTCTTTTTATACTGTTACTTTCGTAAATTTTCCGACTGCTATAGGAAGAAGTGAAGTAAAAAAGGAAGTAAAGTAAACTAGCTTTAACCTCATAATAATATTTAAGGAAATATCTATCCACTATGTATACTCTATGTTCTATTTATTATGGCCATTATTAAGGGTGTGGGTGTGGGTATGACTGTGCCTGTGGGTGTGGGTATCGCAGTGCCTGTGGCTATGGGTGAGTTTGTGTATGGGTTGTGTGGGTGTGGGTGTGATGAGAAGATCTACATCTACATCCACACCCCCACACGCTATGAGACGATTTTCGCCACCCAACACGTTGCGATGCTCAACGTAATGTCGATGATCGTTGTGTAGGACTTTCTCTGCGAGAGAATAAACTTGCTATAAGTATTTCAATGTGAACGCAGGATAGTCAGCCAGGAGCACAAATAG
>OENM01000279.1:93290-105876 GCA_900239745.1 Rotaria magnacalcarata | reverse complement strand
CTCTCTATCTTCTTTCTAACAAAATCTATTCAAGTTACAGCGAAGTCTCTTATATTTTGAAATGGATGATAGTAAATAGACAGACCATATTACCATAATTAGGCGTTTAAACTGTATAGATAATGATCAAAAACTATTCTAAGAAATTCATTTTTGAGAGACAGTCTACTAAGTTAGGCATCAAAAATGGAACTATTTTTAAGCGTAGTCAAATAATAGCTAATCTCATTCTCGTCTCGTTATGTCACTTGTCAATATTATTAGATTGAAGTACAAAAGAGACGATGTCTCGATGCATGTTCTATTTCAATCTTCTTTATTTACAAACGAATAAAAAATTGAATATTCAAAATTTTCTAATACTACAAGAAATTTATCAACTTTTATTTCTATCATGATTACAAAGAATTTTACTACAAGATAGAAGAATAGTCTTAATTGTTTCTCTTACTTTGATGTTTTTCAGTAATTACTGTTTGTCTATAGGATAGAATTTTTACAGATTAAAATATTATGCAAAGACTCTAACAATTTTCATCTTAAAATTAGCTTTTCATTCCTGAAATGAAAAGATCTTGTTGTTTTGTAAAAATACTTTTTCTACTATATAAAGATTCTCTACATGTCATTTTATTGACAGTAGATATCTACTAATAGCGAATAAGTTAATTCATGTGGTATTTCTAGCAAATCTCGTCAAACTATGAACATTTCAAAATAAACATAAGACGATTAATATGATTTTCTTATGATTAACTTATTTACAATCTTGAATTTGAATATTTTTCGAAATATGAGTAGTTAATTTTTATGTAAAATCTTATCAAAAGACTTCTATTTGAACTAATTCATCCACGCATGCTGCATAACTTGATTAAGTAACAGCATAAAAGTCTACAAATAGAAAAACGCACACTCATCTGTGTCAGTAACCATTGTAATGTTGTGGGTGTCCTAGCGACAAGCATCCCACGTCATAAACTATAAATAATTAAATAAAATGATAATTGCTTACGATGATGCAAAATATTTTTCTTTACATAAATAGCGAAAATAACATTACCTTAATGAAATTAATAATAGCAGCTTGATTGTGTTTTATTTTTAGGTTTATGTCATACTATCTGTTAGTCGAAGTGTTCATTTATCAGCATCCTATGATGTTCAAATTCGTGAAATAATTGAACGAATTGAAAAAGAAAATTGTCTTATTGAATTACCATTTACAAGTGAAACAATAAATATGCAAGATTTAACATTGTATATAAAATCTGAATTAAATTCTATTCAACGAAATATGAATGATTCAGCTTTACAAGTACTATCAAAATGTATCTATCAACAAATAGATAAACAAACGCAAATATTTTATATTCTACGTCTTGTTTTAAATCAAAGTTATTTTAGTTATTTATCGCAACAAAGAAAACAACTAAATTTAACGAATATAAGTATTGATGAAATACTTAATGCTTATATTGGTAAGAGTAAATTTCAATTTTTGTTTTCTATCATTTAATCTATTAATTCAAGATCATTGTGAACAGAAATTTGGTCGAAAAATTTGTTCATTTATATTCAATTATATAAGTTCATCTCAATCGGCTATTGCTGAAATTGAATTACTTGATATATTATCATGCAATAATGAATTCTTTTTGGAATACTGTCAAAAAGATTTACCAAAACATCTACGTTTTCCACCATCACTATGGATTGCCGTTAAATACATCTTAGGTACTAGATGGAGAGAAAAAATGATGTGAACAAAACTTATGAATTTTTATTTACTTAGGTCCACTTTTATCTGAGAGATATTTCGATTTAAAAGTTGTTCTCTGTTGGAGTCATTCATTTATTCGACGGCATATGAAACAAAGATATTTAAAAAAAGTTGAAGATATTAGAATTGCACATCGAGATATTGCAAATTATTTTCTTGAAGCTTTTATTGAATCAAAGCCATTAGTTGATATGAATCGGAATCTTCAAATCAGGTAAATATACCATAGAAAATTTAAAAAAAAGTATATTATCAAAATAAATGAACAATACACTTAGTAGAAAACATGTTCCTTGATCTAAATATTAAATTATTTGAAAGTCAAATATTCTGACGAAACTATTCATTAGGCTTATCTATAGAGAAAAATTCGAAACCAAAGTAATGATAAATCGTTTACACTACTTCAGTATATGAATCTAGGCATTGTCAAGTCTGATCGAAGTTGTTTCATTGGATCCAACATGATTTTGAACACGAGTTGTAGTTATAATAGCTTCTACATAAAGACTCTGAGGCAATAAATAGAAGATTCGAGAAGTTCACACTTTATACAGCATTTTTTCAAATGCTTTAAAAACGAACGATTGGCCGTGTCCGGGCTCAAAAAAAAACCATTACTATGGAATAGCATTATTTCAGTTTTTTCTATTGAATATTTTATTACAGAAACTTTGATTTCTACAATGTAGCTTTTCACGGTTGTCGTATTTCAGTAACTTTATAAACTATTGTCAATACATTCTTCTATTTTTCTAGAGGAGATAGTGGTCGTCGTTTCATCTTACAACAACCACTTCTTTATTCTGAAATAGCATATAATTATCGACGACTTGGTGAATTATGGTATCAATTAATGCATTCTGGTATTTATTTTAACATTTTTTTTTTTAAATTATGTATTCAGTCATTTGTTTATAACTAGGCGATATTGATCGTTTAAAAGAATATACATTATGTTGTTTCGAATATTTATTATCAAAAGTTCATGGCCTATCTGTTGAGCAACTTCTATGGGAATTTGATATAATTTGTAGTAATATTCTTGATGCTGATGTACTTGTAGTACAAACTACAATAAAAAATATTGCAAATATTATTTCAAATAATCCAATGTTATTTGCTGGAGAAGTTATTTTACGATTGAAAAATATTAAAAGTAAAAATGAAATTTCAAATTTTTAGTTCCTCATTATTTTGTCTTCTTTAGATCGTTACAGTGAACATATTGAATCTTTATATAATCAAGCATATGAATGGTGTGAAGCATGTGGCGTGCCTGTGTTTGTACCAATATCATCATGGATATCAACGGTTCCATCCATGACAATAACAATTTTACCTTGTATTGATGGAGCATTTAAAATAGCTCCAACGACATTTAATCAACATGTATTTTGTACGACACGAATAAATGAAATAGCTATGTATCATATACCATCGAAAAAACTTGTTAAAAAATTTAGTGGTGTGCTAATATTAAAGTAAACTCATAAGAAAAATACATGTGCATTTTGTTTATTTAGGTCATTCAGAATTAATAACATCACTTCAGTTAACATATAATAGTAGATTCTTAGTAACAGCATCAATAGATCGAACAATCAAATTATTTAATCTGAGTTCGGGCGATCTAGAAAATACTTATACGTAAAATAATTCTACTTGTTTAATTTCAATAATAGCAGAACAATAATACTCTTTTTTTGTTTTCTTTTGATATTCAGTGTTCATCAAGATGAAATACTTTGCATGACACTTTCACATAGTAATGAACAGATAGTGACTGGCTCACGTGATCGTTCAATTATTGTACTTCGTCTTGAAACAGGTGAAATTGAATATTCAGTAGAACAACATACAGATGCTGTTATAGCTGTTGCTCTTACACAAGACGATGGCATTTTAGTTTCAGGTTAGTTATTAAAAATAAAACTAATGAGAAAACTTCAAGTAGTTTTATCCTGTAGTTGAAACTTATATTGCGCCTACAAAGCAATCTTAGTAATATTAAAAAACGAAACATAGTGATGTTCGACATAAGAGTAAGAAAAAGTAAAAGCTTTGTCATACTCTGAGGGTATGTCAAAGTTATCTTCTAGAACTTCTTAGCTATTTCAAGTTCACTAGCAGCGTGCGTCATAAAGATAATAATGTGCGTTCATTATATATAAATCTGTTCGACAATGAAGTCTAAATACTTTATTGTACTTCGAGATTGTGATCGACGATGACCTATTTTGTTGAATTTTTTTGGCAGACAATAAAAATAACTAAAATTAATATCCTCATGAAGTATGTTGATAGTAAACATGAAATAGCTAAGAAGTTCTAGAGGAAAGCTTATATATATCCTAAGAGAGCAATGAAGTGTAGAATTTCCGCTGTTTACTCTTTGCTTCTTGTTCATATAAACTACATTTGGAGGCAAAATATGACCGCTGTACGGAATTTCGAACTGAAATTTTTGCAGAAAATGCATTTAGTGATTGTTTGAATATTTAAAAAGTTGTATGTGGACAGAAATATTCACTGATTGAGACATTGAATTTTCATTTTGATTCGATATTTTCTATGTGCAAGTGGCAACCAATTATGTATTAGAAATTGAACATGTCGGCAAAGGAAGCATTACTAAAGTAGTTCTATCGGAAGTTTCTTGTAATTCCACTCTGATTTCAAATAATGGGCAGCAGTAGTTATAATAGTTGCTTCGGAAGAAAAATTTCTATATTAATTAGCTTTTATTTTTAGCTTCACGTGATAAAACAATTAAACGATGGACTTTTCGTGGAATGCAATTACTTGATGTTATTGATACCATAATTTCACCTATTCAACATATGATTATATCAACAGATGATACATTCGTAATTGCCGCTTGTGATGATACATCAGTTCAAGTTAAATCGCTTGTAACAGGAAGTGACATTCATAATCTCGAAGGGCATTCATCAGAAGTAAATGAAAGTATTTAAAAATGTTTAGTATTCATGTTTTGTTTCTTCATTTCAATCACAGGTGACAAGTCTTTCAGTATCACATGATTCAATGTGTTGCTATGTGGGTTGTAGTAATTCGCATGTTTATGTTTATAATCTTCGTTCACGTCTTCTACTACGCGTATTAACTCATCATACTTCATCTGTTCATGATCTTTATGTATCAGTTGATGATTATTTTCTTTTCTCAGCAGCTGAAGTTCGTGTGAAGTCATCTTTTTTTCTTTCTTTCCTATATATATATAGAATTAATTGATACATGTTAGGATGCAATACATGTTTTGAATGTTAAACAACAATTTAATGGTTTTCCTGGTGACGGTTCATCATCATCATCGAAAGCTATTACAGCATTGTCGATATCGCGTGAAGGTGATGTAGCTATAGCTGGTAGTTCTGCTGGTGTTGTACGATTATTTAATTTAATTGATGGTGAATTTACTGAACAAATTGTTGATCATCGTGCACCTGTTACACAAGTAGCACTTTCACATTCATATTTATTTTCATTATCGGGCTCAAGAGATACAACTGTTAAAGTTTACGATAATGAAATGGGAGAAATTGTTGCTGAGTTTACTGTAAGATATTTTATTAGTTCAAAATTCTTGCGAAACAGATAATTTTTATTTTTTTTTTACATTAGGAACATTCTGCTCCCATATCACATTTACGTATATTGGAAGATAATCGAAAAATTTTATCTAGTGATGAGCAAAACTATATTAAAACATGGTGGGCAAATACAGGCGAACTAATTGATTCGGTAAAATAAAAATATGCAACAAGAGATTCATTTTCATACATATCTTTAGTATAATGTGCCATGTAAAATGCTTGCTGTTTCTCCTGATGGAAAATATGTCGTATCCGGAAATGGAGATAATATGTAAATTCTATTTTATTCATAAGAATTGAAGTGGCTTAAAATAAATTTTAGTTTAAAAATTTGGTCGTTAGATGACGCACGAGTTGTTCGTTCAATAGATCATACCGAAGGAAAAATAACTTGTTTGGCGTTTCGAGCTGATTCACAATATTTAATTACAGGTGGCGAAGATTACAGTTGTAAATTATGGGAATTATCTTCGGGAAAATTAACACAAGTAGATGAAAGATAATAAAAATTAAAAAATTTTTACTTGATTGTTTTTAAAGGTTCTCGTCGAACATGAACAATGTGTTACAGCTGTCGCAATAAGTGAAGATGGGAAACATGTTTTAACAGGTGACAAAAGTGGTCAAGCAATCATTTGGTCATTTAAAGATGGTAAAATTCTATTTGAAAGAATATTTGAAATGAATGCGAATTATTTTTTAAGCGTTGTAATTTTTTCATCTCAAAGAAGAAGAATTTCCTGTCGTTTTTGCTTCCATCTTTTATTAAGCTAAATTCATCGTATAATTATGAGAGTTGTCCACAAAGTAGAATGATGAAAACATTTGAGAAAATTGACTTTTGAAAATTTCTTAAGGATATTTGTTATTGATTGTCTAGTAATCTAGTATAGAACTAAATTTAGACATATGAAAATTATTCTAGGAGCTGCTGTGCATAAAGTGACGATACATAAAACTGTCATTGTTTCTGTCTCATTTGCTACCGATAGCAATGTTGCTATTATTGGTAAAAACATATTTTCATTAGCAGGAGTTGTTTTTTAATAATTATTTGTATGTTTCAAGCTTCTCAAGATGGCCTTCTTTCTGCTTGGTCTACTGTTGCTGGTGCACAGTTAGCTATATTTTATTTTAGTCAAAATCTAATTAAATTACTTGTTTCACAAAGTGGAGGTATAAGCAAATCAATAAAACAGTCTCATACATGAACTTTTTCTTTTTGTTTCTAATAGCTCGTTATGCAGCAATTGTGAAAAATACATCATGTGTTGCTATGCTCAGCCTCTTCAATATTCCATTTAGTGATGGTTCTAGAATAACGCAATGTCAAAGTCAAGGTATGTTATTATTCATATTATGAGAAAAGTACATCGACAAGAGACTAGTTTTAGTGTTTCCTGAGATCATCGGTGCAATGCTACCAGTAAAACCAAAGCCATTACTTTATCCAAAAGATTCAACAATATTGACTAATTCTCGAGAGAATTCGAAAATTGATCAATTGGGCGGTGACACATTACTAGTAAGTTTTGCTTCTTTTTTTTGCGGCAATTCTCAATTATACTTCTTTTTCTCGCGAAATCAACTAACTTTCTACTCAGCATGCGATTACGGAAAAAAAAGTAGTGCTATTTAAATTTATTTATTTGCATATTCGATTGAGATCAGCCAGAGAAAGTCTTCGTAGAACGTTTGCACATATGTGATACAGCATCATGTTCTACATTCATGGATTGATTTAAAGTAACAACAAGTGAAATAGAGTTCTGTTTACTTCTATCGTACCCAGAAATTTGTAACATTCTATTAAACTTGAATGCATTTTATTATCAACTCTTTAATACCATTGATAATAATTCTATAACTTAATCCAAGTGTTATATAATTATTCTGTATATAAATAAAAAAAACGTTAATTGAAAGATTACGTCTATGAGACAAGCATAGCCATCCTGTGATACACAATTAGAATGTATTTTATTTGTTTCGGTATGTTTTATTGACCTATTAACATTAATAAGAATATATGATGTTGATCATGTTTATGAGTTTTATTTGTACACATCATTTATTGATGAATTGCATCGTCGAGAATTTGAAAACAATCTGCAATGGAGTTTTTTTCTAATTGACCATCAACTGAATCACCATCACAAGGGTGATTTGAATGGTTCACATAGAGATGATGTTGTTTTACATCTAATTTATTGTTACTCACAACAATATCAAGAATATATTAAATCGCAAGACCCAATAAATAATTGCGAAGCTATGAAATCTTTCTTATTTCCATCACGAGTATTTTAAGTTTTCTAAGAAAAATATTTTATCTGGGTTGTGACTATTCGAGACAACGTTCAACTCATTCTTTTTCAGGATTGCCATCGCATGAAGTCGTTAGTCCTACTACTACAAATAATAATAGTAGTCAAGTTGACATTGTTGAAAGAAGTAGTTTATATTGTCTTGAATCGCAATATCCAAATCTAACAGCACCATTGACATCATCGCATAGTCTGCATGGAAAAAGCGATGATATTTTAGGGCTTTATTTTATCGTTCCGTTGAATACTATTTAATTCATTTTAAGAAAATGAATTATATTGTTCTTGAATTTTCTTTGCTTTTTTTCTTTTGTAGCCAGATCCAATGAGTAAATCACAAAGTAAAGAATTTTTCAAGAAAAAACAACGTGGTCCAAATAAAAGAAATAGTACTACTGGTCTTAGCGTTAGTATTGCTAATCCAGCAGTGAACATTGTCCCGCCAAACAAAGGATATCATATGTATTCATCTCGTGGTAGTGCAACTGGTTTGATTGGTAGTAGTGAAGATCCAGCTCTTGCTGTTATTAATCCACATTCATCACCGACAATACATCAAACAAAAGAAAAACGTACAAAAATCTGTTGTTTATTGTGAAAATTTCTTCAAATTACGTCGTCTTATCGTTTCCATACAAATAAGCTTTCAGTATTCAATGCTATCATATGGTTACAATATGTCATTGAGAAGTTCATTCTATAAACAAATCATTTCGAGAAAATTATGTTATGAATGATAGATTCATTTATAAGATAATGAGCAAATCTGATTCCTTTTCATGTCATTAATAAATAAAATGCTGTTATTTTTAGACTGTATGCTTCTTTCGTAACAATATTTGTAATATAAAATAACTGTTCATCAGTTTTGTTTTATTTCTTGATCCGATTTCATTTATAACCTTCTTTTTCATGATGAGGGATACTTTGCCGCGGACATTTTCTAGAATTCTCAAGAGCTGGTTGGAATTCGAGAATGAAACAGTCTAGCATCTGTTCTTAAGATCAGCAAGTTCAAAAATGAATAAAAATTTAGAACTTTTCGGCTGAAAAATGCAAATTTCTCAGGTTCTGCACATTTCTACGCTTTGGTTTAATCGAGATTTTTCTAGAAACTAGCGTACATCTTTATATTGATTGATGAGCAATCCACCATGCATAAACAAAGTAAAATATTGCACGCTGTTCTTCTAGATCGAAAGAAAATGGCACGGAGAATTTTATTTCACACAAACTATATGAAAAATTTTAAAACTAGATATAAATATTATCAAAGTAATCGAAACTGAGCTGCGAATAGGTCACTTGTTTTTCGGTTTGCATTAGCCTACGCTGGCCAGACAATTAAAACAACTTGATCTGAGGTCTGAACAGTTGAGGGAAGAGAATATACTCACTACATATATTACTAGATTTAATGATACAATTTTACAGTATGTATCATCCATCTTTTTCTTATTCAGTCACGCTTATATCGATCATATATTTAGTTCTTCTCAATTCCGATAATGAAACAGCTAAGTCTCAAACTGAATAGAAATTAAAAGTAAAAATAGAGTACTAGGCGATGAAAAAAATCTGGCCTATAAAATGGATTATGCTTTCATACCAGCTCTACCTTCAACAATGCTCCCCCATAGCATTGAAAAATTCACATCGTCAAAAAGAAATTACATCAATCGACAAACCGTTAACATCAAGATCAGAGGTGAAAAATATTTGCTGCTGGTCTTCGCTTGCTCAAATGATATCGAAACAGAGATGAAGTGCATCTATTATTCATCTGAATTCCTGTTTTATATTCATTTCCTAAAAACTCAAAAAAGTGAGATAAAGACCGTCTATGAAAACAAAATGTAACATCAGCAAACTCCGCTAAGTACTGAGTGAATTTTTCTACAGTCTCTTCAATTGTCAATATGACATGCATAGTCAGTGCTGGAGTTTGACTAGGTACAGTCGCCGAAATCCTACAAAAATCAATAAAATTAATATCCTTAGTTTTTGAATTAGTCATGTTAAATTTTTTAAGTCTCCTTTCAATTGAGATTGTGAAATAATGATAAATGTGGTGAGAAAAGAAGCCATGCAAAATTAATTCAAACTTATAATGATTTTCTTTTAATTGGTCATTGTCATGCAAGCATATTTAACTATTACAGCTATTTCCGTTTATCGAAAGAATTTTAAATAAAAATAATATTTAAAATAGAGGAAAATATTCATGAAAAGTTTCTGTCCGAACACACGGCTTATCTGCATTAAGACTCTTCAGTTTAACGCATTTGGGAAGTGTTTCACCATTGGTAAAATTGTTTGTTACCATTACGAATTACGAGTGATTTGTATTTTATATCGAGAGTTAACAAACGAGACCGATAAGTGTTTTTGTTGGCGAGAAAAAGTTCAACATAATCCACATGTGCTTTAACCAGCTGAAGAAATGTAAGATGAGGAAATGTAATCAGTGTAGACAAATGTTGTTAATTTTGTTGTGTCCAGCTGAATGAATCCGACAGTGAATCGTATCGGATCTCAAGGGATCCGACAAGCCGACAAAATCCGATCAGATTTCTTGTCACGGACCTACTAATGAATCCAATGGAAAAAAAACATTTTCTTAATACCCAGGTCAATGATTCCGAAGGACGGATACCGTAGGAACCGACCGGAAGGATGCGGAAAAATCACCTTATCTGGCCGGAAAGCGCTGGAACGTGGAAGCAGTATTCCGGTCGGAAATTGACGAATTTTTTTCCGGTGTATTCCGGTCATCTTCCAGCCGGAAAGCACAGGAACTGACCGGAATTCATAGGAAAAAAATCCGGTAATTTCCGGGCGGAATACTGCTTCCATTTTCCAGCGATTTTCTGTGTTTTCCGACCGTTTCCCACAATATCTCTACGACCTGGGTATCACCAATGAATAAGCATATGGTGCCAACAGAACACATGGGTCGAATGCAGGCCTCCGATTGGATCCAATCCTATATTTTATGGGTCCAATCGGAGGCTTGGTCGAATGCTTATGTTGGATTCCGTTAAATTTTGACACTGGAACCTATGGGATTCCAACATTAGGGTTCCGATTGACGGTCCCATACCCGGATACCGATAGTATTTCGTCTGTTTAATGAAATTCATGCTATATCAGATATGATTCCGACACGAATTCGATAGGATCCTACTATCGGAATCATTCTCCTGGGCAGACGACAAAATTTGTTCGAAACTTATAACTTAAAATATAGTTAAATAGAATATTTGAAAAGAATGCAAATAAATTTTTAAGGTTTCCAATTATTTATTCAATAATATTATCAACAAAATTATACCATTTCAAAGAAGAAGAATTTCCCTTCGTTTTTGCTTGCATCTTTATTAAGCTGAACTCATCGTATACTCATGTGAGTGTTTCACAATATAGAATGATGGAAAATAAAAAAAAAATTATAATTGGTTTTTTGAAAATTTTGCAAGAACCTTTATTTGTTGTCTATCCAGTGATCTAGTAAATTTTGATTTATATCCAAATTATTTATAAGAGCTGTTGTGTATGAAGTGACGAAGTATAAAATTGCTATTGTTTCCGTCTCATTTGCTACCGATAGCAATATTGCTATTATTGGTAAAAACATATTTTCATTAGCAAGAGTTGTTTTCTAATAATTATTTGTATGCTTCAATCTTCTCAAGATGGTCTTCTTTCTGCTTGGTCTACTGTTGCTGGTGCATAGATAGCTAAACTTTTTTGTTGTTGTCAAAATCTAATTAAATTACTTGTCTCAAAAAGTGGATATACGAAAAAACTAAATAATCTTGTTGTTTCAATATACTTGTTCATCACAGCACATAGTTTTATGAGATCCTCAGTACGATGTGGCCAAGCAAATCAAAACTCATTTACCTTATCCAAAAGATTCAATAATATTGACTAATCCTCGAAAAAGTTCCAAAAAATTGATCAAGCGACTCGCAATGTGATGTTTGTAAGTTGTGCTTTATTTTTGCATTAATTTTTAATTATGTATGCTTTTCTAATGAAATCAAATAAATCTTTTCTCAACATGAGATTATGAAGCAACATGTACATCATTTAAAACGATTCTTTTGCATATGCAATAGTTACATGTTGAGAATAACAATGATGCAGCATATTATTTTTTTTTCGAATCTATTCTGAGAGTTGGAGACGACTTTCTTTTTCCATAAAACTCTCACAACATTTATCTTTGATGAAAAATATTGCTATCATACCCTGAAGATTTTTCGTACTATTACTTCTTATGCTATATGACATGACTTCTAAATTAATAGTAGCATTATAAACAGAAGTACAACCAATTTAGTACGCAAAACAAAAGAAAATTTCTGATTCTCAAGAGAAACGGGAGATAAAGAGAGAAGAAAAAGTTCCCATAAAACACTGGCACATGTACGACACAACACTATCTTCAACAATAATCGGTTGATATAAAGCAAGAATAGAGAAAAAACTATACAATAAGTCGTACAATTATCATTGATTAAGTCGCACCAAAACAGAATATATAGGTTAGGGAAGAAACACAATAAAGAAACAAAAAAGACGTCATTAACAATGACAACATAACTTAAACTATATACGTAAATATATATATATGTATATGTTGTAGGCAAATTCGGAATTTGCCTAGGCAAAATTGGAATTCTAATTCTGCCCGGGCAAAATTAGAATCTGACGGGAGATAAATTCTTAAAAAGAAAATAATCAAAATCTCAGTGTTATAACTATATTTTATTCAACAAAATCGTTTTTTTCTGAACATTTTACGATTACAAGTTCAAATACTTTACTCTATTCACCCATATTTTTGC
>OENM01000279.1:58898-88501 GCA_900239745.1 Rotaria magnacalcarata | reverse complement strand
AAAAAAACATTTCGAAAAAACATAGTTGAAGGCAAAATAACTAGGATGGATGTTGGAAAAACATGATTTTGAGAAAAACGCAAAAGCATTTTTTCGAAGTTTTTGCTGTTTTTTTAAATTTTCTGCAATTTTCACGCGTTTTTTGCGGAAACTCACCTAACTTGCCATACGTAACTTTTAATTCTGCACACGCTGAGCGCTTAATTAATTAATTAATCAGTCATTAGAGATTAAAGACCTAATTATACTGCCGTTTTTGACATTGAGGACCTCTGAAAGGTCACTAAAAATTTCGGTCAAAAAATGGTCTTTGGAAAAGAAACTATAGTGATTCTGAAAGAGGAGAACATGGGCTATCACCCCATGGTGTTATCTCAATTTTCGATTTTTTGACGAAAATCGACTTTTTTTGAGGGGGGGGGGCTTAATGACTAGTGTACATATTTTTATTTTGAAAAGTATAACATGTCTGATACGCATTCGTGCTGAGCAACAGATGATATTCTGGTCACCACATTTATTCTATGCTTTGTCTAAGCAGACGTTTTTTATTATCTTTCAATATCTAGTTAAATGTTATTCTAAACTTGATTACAATCAATGACTACTTGTAAATAAATACCGGACATATTGTCCATATTGAAAAATATTCTCCTGTGCACTTGTATTGAGCAATAGAACTAACATCAGGGTCACCAGATTCATTTCATAGCTGATTATTGCGAATGTAGATTTTTATGTTTGAACAAGTAGTTGAATGTTATGCTTATCTTGATAACAGGCGACAATTATTTGTAAATGACTAGTGGACATATTGTTCATATTGAAAGAAAAATATCTCATGGACACTCGCGATTAACAGCTCAAAATAGATTGTGGCCAACAGATTCATTGTATAATTCGTCTAAGAAAATATATATATTATTAATCTCTGAATAATGAATCTTTGTTTTCTAATATCCCACTGCGAAGAATGGTGCTTGGTAAATTAATGGTGTTAATTACTAAAATGTATCTGGTGCTTAGAATTATACCTTTCCTATAGAAGCGCACTATGTGCAGAGAATAGAGATGAAATATGTTTAACGTGACAATTTTCTGCTTCTTTATTTAGAATTGTAGGAATGAAATAACTGAGTGAGCTAGCAATTCGCGTACTGTATTTTTTTGATTTAAATTATCCACAAATTCCAAAAATCCCCAAATAAAAATCCCCATTTGGTGAGCAGAAAAATCGTGTCATCTCATTTTCCACAAATGTGGATTTGATTTAGGGAGTGATTCAGGAAACCACAATTTGTGGAAAATGGGACCCTACCGATATGTAGTGACTTTTTATAGTAAAATTCTTGTAGAAGTTTTGTTTTAAAATCTGAATGTTACTAGGTTGCCATGAAGGAGAGTACGGAAATCTACAGTGTGACTTCCACTTTTTTCCTTCCGACATATCCCTGATTTTTGTACTAATATAACTCAGAGATTAACTCTCAAAAACAATTTCTTACGATCTCTACCACTTCAACTTGATTAGAGTCAGAATTGAAATCAGAGTTTGGTTCAGTGTTTTACTCCACGACTCCGATGCAGTACACTACTACGGATTCTAGTTGCTTAGTTTGTTCTATTCATCTTCATATGTCCCTTTTATTACTAATGGTGAGTGAAAGCTCCAAACGACACCGTGCGAGATGTGTCGTAAACTTGTCTGGATTGCAAGGGAGGGACTATTTTAGTATTTGATTAATGAAATTTCTTCAAAACAAAACGAAAATTTTTCAAGATTCAAAGGTTGCACATCTTCATCTACTACACTGCATACCGAATTTTATTTTTGTTATTGAGGCTTTACTCGAATTGAAGTCAACGAATATATTTAAATAAACCAATAGAAATTGTAGAATATATACATATATATTTCATCATTCCTGTTTACTTTACTTTATCGAAGAAATGTGAACATCTGTTTCATCAAACATTTCAAGTATTTTCAAAAACTTAGTAGACATTCTATTATATATAGCTTATCTATACAATTGTATTGAATTGAATGGCTAATAGTTACAATTTTTATACTAATGATTATGTCGAGGACAAAGTATAAATGTTGAAAAGCTCTACTTTACAAGAAACAACAAGTGATAAGTGAAAATAATAATCCATATTGAAAAATGGGTTATTTATAAAATTATGAAAGGAAATTTATATATATATATACTAACAATCGTCTCTTAGTTTTTAGGAGCAGGACATCAACTTTATAAATAAATTTACATAGATATTGATGTTTGAACTATGATTAATGAACACCATTATTGTACTATTTATTCATTACATTTCGACAACGATATTTTATTTTGTTAGATCGTATATATATATTCATGTTTGCCTAAAATATTTAAGCGCACAGAACAGATGTTTTTCCAATAATTTAACTTTTATTTTTATATACAAATTAAAACATATGGTAATAAGCAATAGCAAGATGAAGATATTGAACGTATTCATCACGGTTATTAGTTTTCTACTTTCAACCTCCCATGGTACGTTTTAAATGTATCGGAGAAAAGAGAAAAAGTTACATCAAATATCTGCATAAATATAAATGTAGTTAGTCGGATGAAGACAACGTCGTTACTGGAACCTAGCGAAAAAATAAACAACTGATCATATCTTGAATGGAAATTATACATTCTTTATCGAAAAGCAAATTTATTCTTGTTCAATGCAATTCACACGTTTTGAAAAACAATTGGAATCCCGTTTCGTTAAATTAACAATAGCAGTTTTAAAATTTCAAAACAAACTTGAATTTAGAATTTTATTTTAAATACCAAACAAACACAACTGTTCATACTTATCTTTATGGATGCATATAGCATGATCTGATATACATAGATCTATTAGAAATTTACTAGCATGACATACTGGCGTATCTATTCAACCTATTAGAATACACTTGTAACGCAATTAAAATCAAACATAATATGCTATAATATAAGCATTAATGGCAATTTGGAAAAAGTACTCATTCATTCATCTAATCAAAGAAATAAATAGTATTAAAATAACTAAGATGCATATATCAATCAACGGAATTTTAGGACTAAAAAAAGCGCAAAGACTATCTAGGTCAAGTATTACGATGATCAGAAGCGTTTGTAAACAACAAGGTCAAAACAGTTAATGTATAATGTCGTTGTAGACTTTTTAAGATCGGAAACAGCTAATTACGGTACTCGAACGGTTGAGAATTCAAATATCCAATTGTTCATGATACGTTGCATGAAAATAACTGCTGTACTACGCGCATAAGAAACGACAAAAATTAATTGAAGTAACCATTTACGATCTTTTTTACTTATGATATGGATACAGCTTTAAAATGGTGACAAAACCACATCGATTTAAGATAGGATTTGATAGGATTGAATATTTTTCACCGCTCCATACAAAAACAGGTGTCTTACAGGACCTTTTCTCGGTGCCATTTTCAGAACCATTTTTAAGTTCAAGCGAAAAGTATTGAACTTAAAATGATTTTAGACAGAAATGCGGAACCTTAAAAAAGCTTTCCAAATCTAGAACATTAAAAGGTTCGAGACCTTGGCTCAAACCTTAAATAGATCAGCATGGCACCTTTTTTTGTAGAGAGCAGTTAACCGAACAATGTGCAACATATGTGTAACCCATCCAAATAGCACCCCGGTAGAAGAAAACGATCAGTAAACGGTCGTATACGATACAAATACGGCCCGTTTTACGCGCCGTATTTTCTCCGTATAACAGGGACAGTAATGTGGCCGTATGTTCTGTAGAATACGATAATATTACGCCGGCTCCATGAGGTTTTACGACTGATATACGGTGTCCGTGTATGACCTTAATACTGTCCCTGTTAAAACACCTTAATTCGGCTTAAAGCGGTCATTCTACGACGGAATACAATGCAAAAACGATTGTTTACGGTAATGTTATACCGATTTACGGTGATCCGTTTTGATCGACTTGGTGCATAATGAAATTATTTAAAATTAATTGCGATAGATAATATCGAAATGATATAAGTAATTATTTTAATGACTAAAACGTAAGTTCAACAATCGTCAGTATAATTGTTTTACGGTTTTATTTGTCAAATAAACCGTGAAACAAAAGCAACAACGCTACCAATTTAATCTTTGGAAAAGAAACGTAAAACGATAATGCAAATTAAATTTATTCTTTCTGAAGATAAAACACTACTGGATTTTAATATGAATGGGTTACAGAATTGATGAATTCGGAAGATATTTAAAAATGATCAATGATGAAAAACACAAATCGTCTTGCATTTTGGCAGTCGTATAATAAAGACAAAGTATAATATTACTTGAATTAAGTATCTTCAGGCGATTGTATCCAGATACGATTGAAATGTTATGTTTATTTTTTCTGTACACAGCGCATTAATGGATAATCCTTATATTATGCTGCTACAAGGTTCGTTTGTTTATACATGTTTTTTTTATCACCGCGATTGTTATTTTCTATTTTTTTTGTTTCGGATAAGTGATCTCTCATTTAGTTTATTAGCAAATTAAAAGTGCGCTCTTTAAAAATGATGTTTAAATAACTTACTTAATTATTGTGTGAGAATTGATCATGCACAAAACTTCTGATTTAAGTCAAGATTTTTTCGAGGCACATTTAGTCAGATTATATCATGAAATCCTAGGCGAATCATTTTGACAATCGGATCCGATCAGTTCTATATGAACTTCTGTAAACCGACGAATTCGTATCGGATTCGACGTCACACTCATTCACATGGGATGCCATATCCTTTGTCGAAGTATTAGGAGTTGTAATAAAGGATCATAGAATTGGTATGATGGTTTTTAAGTGTAAACCTCTTGCAAAGTATTTAAAATATTATCAATATACAACAATTGGTTGAATCAATATGCTATCTAATTTTTAACAGATATTTTCTTTCAAATTACAAGTATTTATGTAGAGTTCTCAAAACATAGTTATGTTTTACATATACGTACAACTCCTAATAAGGAAAGATTGATTTAAGACTTGAAGTGGTTGTTATCAAACCTGAATTGAATATGGCTTATTGTTGAATAGTTTTCACGTCAAAACTCTGAATATGAGATAGATACAGCGATTCATACAAATATCCATATGAAGGATTAATTCAGAGAAAGTTTCTTTCTATACGTAGCCTGAATTTGAATCTTCAGTATAAAGCTACTTTTTAAGATACCAGCTTCTTTTCTATTACTAATTCAATTCTAATCTATTTCGTATTCTAGTTCGAGTAAAATAATATACAACTTTACTCAAATATAAAAGTAAAGCAAGAAAAAGAAAACGCATTACTTCTACAGTTAATTTTGAAAACAATCATTAGTGCTTTAGCAACAATTTATCAGCGTACAAAATTGCGAATAATAACTCATATTGCTATGATTTTAAGTCACCGATGATGATAATCGATGAATGCATCATTATGTGAGAAAACTAAGAATTGTGATTTTCTTACATTTTATGTTTTTTTAAATTCAGCCTCTCGAAACAGATATAATTATCTATGATATATGTTTCTTCGATATATTCAGAATACCTAGGATTTTTCCTTTCAAATCAATCGGAAAACAAAATACCACATACATTGCCTTATATTTTCTAGATCTATTTAAACACTTCAGATCTATATCTATATTGTCAGAGAATAAAAAAGGCGTCGTTTTGAAGAAAGATTTAAGTTCACTACGTATTTAACAATGTCATGTTGTTAACTGTAATTATTATTAATTCATTTTAAATATCGATGTCATTTGCTGCGTATAAATACTTCAATCAGCTAGATTAACTTCACCATGATTATAGATATTATCACATAATAGTCATCAAGTTCATTTCAATCAACAACTCTGTTCTTGAATTTCTTCCCAAATCTTTGCTCTACTTGAATATGAGATATAAAACTGTATGCAGAATTTTGAAATTTCTTACCTACGAGATTCAAATGAGCTTTTCTCGAAAACTTGATGTCTTATAATTGCGTCTAACCGAAACGTACTTTGAAAAATGAATAGTTCTATTAAGATGCGTAGAATACAAGTTCAAAAAAAGGATTATCATTTAAGACTATTAAATAAATACCGGAGTGTTGATAATGTAAAAAGAACATTCCATCTGATTTAGAGCTGTTATTATCAAACTAAATCTCTCATACTTAAGTGATCATAAGAATCTACGTATATAATCATGTATGATATCAAGTTGACAGTAAAAAAAAAGTAACATATGAACGAGATATAAACATAAAGTAATACAGGAAAAATGAATGTAAGTAGATTAAATTTTTTCTCTGTTTTTAAACACGTGCTTCATGACTTATAAAAAAGAAAGGGCAAGACAAAGTTCAAGTAAGCGTATTGACTCTTTGTTAAAGTATAGTTTTATTTTGTTATTCTTTAGTGTCTTTTTTTCTCTGAATAGTCATTAATAATTGTACTAAAATAAAGACTTTGTGTCTTGTTCAACCATGAAGAATAAGTCGAAAAACATTGTTGATTACAAGCCACGCATTGTTAATACAACGTAACAAAAATGTTTCTGTAAACTGCATTGGTGGATCATTATCAGCCTAAATAAATATTATGTCATTTTTATCTATATCGAACTTAGTCTTTGTATATCGTCATTTACTTTAAGCGCACCAGTAACAACAATTAAAATACAATTATCATATGTTGGTTGAATATCCATCGTTGATACTGTATGACCTATTGTTTGAAATGTTAATGAACGTAGTTTTTCAGCTATCTCTTGAGCACCTTTAGCAAAATCAGCATTATTAAAATTCATCATGCCATTAACAGGTTCCTTTTAATAAAAGAAAAAACAAAAATGATATAGTAGTAAAATAAAGTCTTTTATAACGCTTACATAAAGTGCTGCAACACCATCACGCGGACCTGTATCAAATTTATTATAGTAAAAATCAATGAAAGCCTTGCCAATTGCTTTGAAATCGCTCATTATTGATGTATAAAAATAGATAGTCGATTTATATCTGAAATTAACAGAAGCTTGTGTGCAATAACTATCTGACAGAGAAAGAGAGAAAGAGAAAGAGAATAAGAAGACAAAGAAAAAAAGATTCTACTCCGATGTTAGACAAGCGATGCTGAAGGACCACAGATAAATTAATTGTCTAATTATACAATTAAATTTATTTCGTAATCTTTCTTATTGTTTTAATTCGATTTGATTCTTGTGTTAATATGAATTTTTTTCATGGAATAAATCTGAATGAAAAAATGGTAGGAGGCCACGATAATCTTGAAATGAAGAAATGACCATTGATTGGTCGACAACGATTGATAGATAAAACCAGCAAAACGTTTTTTTCTCCCGTAGTGTCTAATCTGTCTGTCTAGGTTAGTTTGATAGGCAATCATTAAAAAAAATCATGCCTATCCCTCTAAGCCAACCATCAATACCTAGGCAATTATCATGGAATTTAATGATCGACTCAACGGCTGTTGTTGTAACAGGTTCGATGACGATTGGTTCAGTTATGGTTCAACTTGTAAATCGTCTCGGTTCGTTTTTTTATTCATTTTTTTCCCCAAAACACATTAATTTCTATCTAATACAGATATATCTCAAGATTTCTCTGATTATGCACTTTGGTGGCCAAAAGCGAATATTTGGTTAACAAATACAAAGTGGACACTCGATCAATATGGTGTTCAATCAGATGCTCATCTTAATTTTACTAGCATGCATAAATCTATTCGTTTACAATTACCTGATTTACGTGTTTTATCTATAACTGCAAATTTTTCAGTATCAGTTTTTGCTGCTGTTAGTAAACTTTGTAAAGATCTCGGTATGAATAGAATATTGTCTAGTCATATATTCAATAAGAAATTCTTGATTCTAACTTAGGAATTCGTCATGCTGAAGAACTGTCGCTTTTACATTCATCAAAAGTAACCAATACGGATGTATCTAATGAACGTCGCACATCACCTCGTCGTCGACGTCATAATATTGGCACATTAAATCGCCATAATTCTATGGGCGATTCATTGGCAAACAATTCATCAACAGTATCAACTCTATGTTCTCCAACAACACCAAAACTTCGATCAACACCTATAAATGAAACCACAGTAGATATTGAAAAGAATTTCAGTTGAAAATAAAATAATATCAATTTTTTCTCTCTCAAAAGGAATCAACAGTACGTCATCAACGTCCAATATCAAATCTTTCGAAATCACTTAATAGTTTAGTTACAAACATTGATGGTAATCTAGCTCGAACACCTGCAACGCCATTAAAAAATGTTCTATCACAATTAGTTAAACCAACAAATATAATTGAAAAATCAAGATTAAATGGTTTATGGTATGATTCATCGAAATCGCTTATGGAACAAAATACAAATGAAAATGATTTAATTTTATTACGCTTTAAATATTTTACATACTATGATCTTAATCCAAAAGTAGAAATTTTAATGCTTTGTTTTCTTTTAATATTTAAGGTATTTTCGTTTCAGTTTGATGCTGTTAGATTAAATCAATTATATGAACAAGCTAAATGGTCTGTTCTAAGTGAAGATATCGATTGTACAGAAGAAGAAATGATGACTTTTGCTGCCTTACAAGTAATTATACGCGTATTTCAAATGCTGATAAGATAAGAATAGATATTCAATACAGCTTACTTTTCTTGATTGGCAAATCATTTCGAAAAATACGCTCTAAAAACAGTGTATTGAAGCATTGAGAGTTAAAATTTCGATCACCACATTGGTAACCATGATAACTTTACACATTGTCTTGTTATTATTCTAGAACTACTTTTTACTTCGGTTTCGAAAGATTAAGTAAAACAAAAGTGAAGACATATTTATTCTCAGATAGATAGAATAAAGCAATTTTCTTTTAATTACCGGCAACAGTGACATCTTGTATCACATACAGACCTCTGTAGAATTATCTTTATAGCTTTTTGATTATGATTTTATTCTGATGTTATTTTCAACAGTTTTTCTATTGTCTGACTAATAACGAGTAAAGAATATCATATCAATAGTAGAGTTTAATGATTGTGTTGCGATACACCGCAAATAGTTTAACCTTCCTGAATGCGCGTATGCATTTTCATTGAGAAAAAATAGATCTTTTCTTCTCGAAGATGCGTGAAAATATTCTAAAGTGTACCTTGTGCATCTGGAAATCGAATCTCTGCACTTTGGTCAGTAGTAAAAATGCCGAAAAAGTAAAAATGTCGAAAATTGAGTAGGGATTCATGAAAAATTTCGTATTCAGAAAAAAAACCAAGTACTTTTATTCAAGCTAAATGTTTTGTATATTAAAAAATAAAACCGAACGGCAAGCAAAATACTTTGAAACATTATTTTATCGATGTTAAAGAATGTTCTTATTGAATCTAGACAAATAATTCTGATCAATATCAGTATGAACATATACGCCACAATCTTTAACCACACACACCGAATATTTTTTATTGGGCCTTTTTTTTGTTGCATTTGTATATGTATTGATTCATTATTAAAAGCGGTTGTCCCTTATTCGAAGTAATGAAATTTAAATTACTGCTGATGTTGCGTGTCGATTCGTCGCGACGTCCATATGTATATTTATCACTCGAATAATGCATAATTGAAGAATAATTTTCTTATTCTTTTCTATTACATTGTACTAAGTGATCAATGTCTGATAGACCAACGATAGATTTAAACGAACATAAGTCGCCATCGATCCTACAATAATAACATATTCATCGAATATCTTTCCAAACACTCTTTTAGAATTCTTAATTTAATTTTTATAAATTTCTTTCGACAGTTTTACTTTCGACCAAAGTTGAGTTTACCCTGGAAAGCATCCATAAAGCAGTTTCAAAATAATTTTGACGTATAATTTACATAGGTAAAAAGTCATTTTTACGTTCAAATACGTTAACTTATTATGAGAAAAGTGATTTGAACATTTTATCGATGTTAAACTTCATGTTTTCTAAATTAACATGAAAGAACGTGTTTCTTATATATTCTCGTTTGATTGGATTATAATAATGGTTTAATACGAAAACTGAACAAGTTTAAGAATATCTTAAGATTTGAACTAATAGTATGACTATTTTTGTTGGAATTATGAAATTTTCGTATGATTACCATGTCACAGACTGAATATATTGGCCCCATACATAGGCCGCCTTTCAAAACATCTATCACAATATGAATTTGAAAAATTCGGAAACATTACAATTAACAACACGAGAAAGCATCGTCGAGATTCGATATTGGTATCAATAAATCACGAATGAATTCAGTTAAAAAAGTCAACGAAGCTTAAAGATTTTCTTATGTTTATGCATGAAAGACGATGTCGACATGATAATAAATCTATGTAATTTCTGATTTGTTTAAATACATGGAAGTAATAGACTTTAACAACATTTTCCTGCTAGATAAAAGTATAATAATAGAGTTTTAAATCTATAAAAATACTTTCTCTTAGCTTCAAATTCAAATTCAATCTCATCAATCTTCATCGACATTAACATCTTCGAATAACGATATTGGTCATGAATATGATAATGCAAATGATTATGATATTGATCGAGCACTTGAACGCTTACAAGATTCACTATTAGGAACAAATATAACGAATACAAGTAAATCAGCAAATACTTTAATACAAAAATTTTCATCAAATGGAGAACTATGTGATTATTTGCGTCTTTTGAAATCACGAAGATTTACATTTAAAACATTGAAGCGCTATTGGTTTGTTATGCGAGATACTCAGTTAACCTACTATGCCAATGAATCTCAACAACGTGGTACGCCTATTGAAAAAATTTCACTTAAAGGCTGCGAAATTTTACCAGATGTGCATATCTCATCGAAAAAATATGCAATCCGTCTAATGATTCCATCTCTTGATGGAATGAACGACACGTTGATTCGTTGTTCAACCGTACGTTATCTTTTGTCTATTTCTTCGTTTAACTATTGTCATCGTATATTTTCTTTAGGATGAACAGTATGCTAAATGGATGGCTGCGTTTCGTCTTGCATCTAAAGGTCGATCGATTAACGAACAATCGTATGAAACTGAACGCGAATCAATTTTAGCTTTACTTAATATGCAACGACCATCATCATCGTCAAATCATCAACAAAATAAATTTGATATACAATCAGAAAATTTTGTTTCACCTAAATTTGTTAGAAAATATAAAACAAAACAGGTTAGTTGGTATTTCTTTTACACAAACGTTTTATTTAATGTCACTGAATTGTTGTACTTCAGTTTTTGGAAATATTTAGAGTGATCGATTCGATTTCATATCTATGAATCATCACCAAAGGCATTTCCACAAAGAACAATGCATTTCGTAGGCATGATAGAATAAAAATTTCTCTAATCATGTCAGATACAGTGCAAACATGATTGATTTCATCATAACATGCATTTAAATAATCATTAAATAAAATATTAACACGATTTCTATGATACTAAAATATAAAACATGATTGATATACGTGTATCGTCAAGCAATTATCTGCAATTTAGATAGTTGAACAAGAAGNATAAAGCCAATTGAGTGTGTGAAAGAGTGCACAAGTCCATTTTGTTATTACTTCAAAAAAATTTTAAGTCGAATTCCAAATAATAGACCTGATAAATACTTATTTACACGTTACTTCATTAAAGACAGACTCTAGTACTGCTAAGTGAATCAGATGACGCACGTCATTTTAGTTTTGAAATGAATCTAAATCATTTATTAGAAGAAACACGATTCCTTTTATTCATCGTCGAAATTCGAAGAACGATATTTTGATGTAAAAATAAGAATAAAAGTAATTTGAGTAAAATTTTTACGGTTAAACTAAGGCTAATACCAAACAAAGTATTTAACATCTTGTGTATTCTCGTATTTAACTACATCATAATTTATTAGCAAAATAAATAAACGAATTTCAATGATTCTCAAGGACAGAAGTACTCTGTAGATAGAACGAGCAAGAGATGAGGATGATAGAATGAATTATTTACGGGGAAAGAAAGAAAGAAAAAAAGATATGCACGCAAACGAATCGAGAATATGAATGCATGTGGCGAAAGTGTCTTATGTTATGTAAAACATTGTTCCGGTTTCTATCAGTCTAGCATTGACACAGGCGAATCAAAATGTTGACTAGTGCAGAAGGATACAGTCAATTATTGTTTTTATCTTATCATTCGTATTGCATATAACGAAGTGCGCTGTAACTATTGTAGTGACTTAATCTACAATTTGAAAATATATTATTGACAAATAATAGGTCGTCGGATTATTTTTCGCGTGAAAACTTCATAAAATTTTGTATCTGTGTTCCGCGTTATTCATAAGAACAATCTATTGGATCTACTGTNTGACTTAAAGAAAAAGAGTAGTTTGAGTCCTTATTCATTGACTATGGAAACTATCGTAAGATAACTCATAGGTATGCGATGATTAATTTCTAATTCGGTTTTAGAATTTATCTCTTAAAACATATGATAACTGCATCCAAAAATGAACGAGCAAAGCTTCTCTAAGAGCATATGCTAATTGATTTTATTTTATTCTAGTTAACTGAACGAATCTTGGAAGCTCATGCCGCTGTCAGTAATTTGGATGGCACAGAAGCAAAACTGCATTATTTAAAAGCATGGCAAGCGTTACCAGAATTTGGTATTACGACATTTATTGTTAAATTTAAAGATTCAAATAAAAAAGAAGTAAAAACAATGAAAAATTATCTTTATTTTTCATGGTGTCTTTTTTTTTGTCGCAACTTTTAGGAGTTACTTGGTATCGCTTCAAATCGTCTGCTACGTATGACATTGACAGGTGATACATTAAAAACTTGGTGGATATCTCGAATGCGTTCATGGAATGTCAATTGGGAAAATAGATTAGTAACAATTGAGTTCGATGGTGAAACAATACATTTTTTACCATTATATGGTATTGAAAGTAAATGTATACATGAATTTATTGGCGCATACATTTTTCTAGCTATGCGATCAACAACAACAATGTCTGATACAAATGATTTAATTCAACAGGAAAATCTTTTCCAACGACTTACGGCTGCTTATAATTAAATTCTGTCTTATCTTTTCATTTTTTGTTTTTATTTCAGTGTTACTGTCATTTATCTGATCTAGATTTTCTTGTCAGCATGTGTTTTTGTTTTGGAATCTCTGTTTTTTTTAAATTATGTCAAGATAATTTTTGTGTTTAGTCATCTCTTTTATTATTATAAATTTTGATAGTTTAGTGTTTATCTGTTGCTTTTTGTAATGCATTAATAATCGGAACTGGGATGATTTCTATCATGCATGGAACATTTGTGTATGATGTATTTTAGATTTTTCTGTAATATGTTGTAATCAAATACAGATGGTGGTGATGACAATGAAACTCTAACGTCATAAAAATAAATGTTTCATAGAATTAAATATTGGTATGTTCCAAACATATAAACAAAAATAGTCTAAATTAAATGTCAAAAAGTCAAGTAAACAATGAACGATCTGTTCAGATTGATTTCATGTGCTAAAAATGAATGGAAATGTAAAATTTTCTTTTTTTTTTTTTGAACACTTTTATAGTGAATTTTATTTAAAAGATTTATTTGTTTCTAGAAAAAATTCGATTTTAATGTGCCTGCTGCAACAATTGCTATCTTACAAAAATAAATTCAGAACAGGTAGAATATCTAAATTAACATAACTATTAGTTTCATCGTTTTACTTCATTCATTTCCTTTGATAATTTCTTTCGATCATTCCAAAATTTAGGAATACCTACAAGAAAAATGCTTGTTGTAACTAATAATGAACCAAGTATTACTAGCCAATTGGATTTTTGATGAGCAAATAAATTTTGAAGTATAATAGCAAATAATATATCGGATGATTGAACAATAGAAACAATCGATGGGTGTTCAAGTTTAATTGCTTTTTGTGTTAGTGTAGATGAAAATAATTGAAGTAATGAAACAAAGGCAGCTAGAAAGAATTGCCAAGTAAACATCGATTGTTCGGAATACATTCTAAGAATAAAACGATTACGTATTTGATTCATAGCAAGTATTGATAAATTTAAAAATGAAAATTGAAACATAATAATACTTTGAGGAACTTTTAACACTAATAACTTTTTATTAAGTACGATACTACCCGATATTGTTAATGCACAAGCAAGTGCAAGACAAAGTCCTTGAAATCGATAAGATCTATTAGATTCTAAATCAATATCATTCATATGTTTATTGATCGTTACATTTATATTCGATAATTGTTGTGAATAACCAAATAGAAAAGTTGGTTGAGCAACACATACAACACCGGTTAATGTTAATATAATAGCTAATACAGTTGATATTGATATAAATTCATGTAAAATAATCATAGCTAGAATAGTTGTCCAAATAACTTGTGTATATCGAAATGTTGTTAAATCTGGTAATGGAATAAAACGATAACTCAAATAGAATAGAATTAAACCACTCGAAGCTAATATCGTACGAATTATTTGTAGAATAATTAAACTTGGTGAACCATGCATTATTTTATATCGTTTGTAAATAATGAAAAGAGTAAGAATACATGTTTGTACAATAAATCGACAGAGTAGTGCGTCAAAAAAGTCAACACGCAGTTGTTTTATTATAAAACCAGACGAAGTAAATAGAAATGAAGCAAGAAGTGCATAAAATAGTCCTGTACATCGACGAACTGTTTGAGAACATGAATGTGTTTCATTCGGTCGATCATCAGGATGAACAATTAAAATTGATGAAAATCTTCGTTCAAGTTTATGCAGAATTTCATGAGTATTTTCGTCACCTTCTAATTCATCTGCATCGATCAATGGTTGAATTAATGGATCAATACTTTGAATAGCATTTTCATCTTTTGAAACGTTATCCTTAGTTGGCAAAATAGAGCCGTTCGGTGCGTCGTCGTCAGTGACACACACGTCGGCTTTCATGCTATAATCTTTTTGCTATGTCGCTCGTTTTTCTCTTCTACAGTCATAATACCAGCACGCGTACTCTTTTTTTTCCTCCCATCTTTCTTTTCTAGACAAATACTGAACGCAGAAAAGAAAAGCAGCAAGACAGCTGCTGTGCAATAAATTAATATTCTTTCTTTTTTTGTCTATTTTTCAGTTCTTGCGTTCTTTGTAGTTATAGAAGAATAGAACTAGTCATGTTGCCAGTGCATGAGCAATAGTGATTGTTTTCTGCTTGTGTTTTTTTCTTTTATAAGAAATTTATTCGAACTCAACCAATTCAAATACTGAATAAAAACAAAACAAAAAGATTAGCTAGTCTTTTGCTTGAACTTGAAGTGTATTTTCTTCGGTTGATGTTGGTACATAAGTACGATTTTGTTGATCTAACCATAACTTATGGCTACCAACTATAAAAATACTTGTAAGAACAAGTGCTGATCCAATTAATGCGAGTAGATTAGTTTTAATCGATGAAAATAAATTTTGAAGCACAATTGCAAAAAGTATATCTGATGATTGTACAACTGTAACAATTGATGGATGTTCGCGTTTAATTGATTTTTGCGATAATACCATTGGAAGTAATTGTAATATAGCAATACTCAATGCAAATAGAAAATCTTTTGTTAAGAATCTTTTTTTTAAATTAAATTCTAAACGATTTGATTTCGAAAATATCCAATAATAAACTTGCATTCCTACACATAAAATAAGAGTAATAAATAGGAAATAAAACATTATGATGCTTTGTCGAAGATTTTTTTGGAGCAATTTTTTATTTAAAATAATACTCATTGATACTGAAAATGCACATGAAAGAGCCAATAATGTACCGAATACATGATTATTATTTTTAATTATTACTTTATCTTGTAAAGTTTCATTGTGAATTTTTGATTGTGCAAAAAGAAATGCTGGCTGTGTTACACATGCAACACCAATAAGTGTTAATATACTTGCTATGATAGTTGGCAATGTAATTCGATCGCGAAATATAATTAAAGCAAGAAGTGCTGTCCAAACGACTTGTGTGTAACGAATTGTTGTTAAATCTGGTAGAGGTAGCATAGATAGACTAAGATAAAAAGAGATACTTCCACCAGCAGCAAAAATAGAACGAATAAAAACAAGTAATTTATTTGAATCAGGAATTGGTCGATAGCCTTTATAAAGTATAAATACGAGTGATATTAATCCTTGAACAAGTATTCGAATAAAAAGAAAGTCAATCATAACAATATTCAATTGTACTAATGCAAAATTTGTACATGTAAATAATAGGGAACCAAGTAAAGCATATATAATACCTGAAAAACGTTCCATATAAAGGAAACATTTTCTAACAAGATTTGATTGGTTTTCATCTTTGTTTTCTTCCTCATTTGGATTTATAGTGCTCGTAGGCACAAAGAAAACAGATGATCGTCGATGAATATACACAGGTTCATCGTCCTGATCATTAATTGGTTGAACTAATGGATCAAGACCTGCTGCAGCTTCCTGGGGAGAAGTAGATATTGAAACGTTCGTATAGGTACGTTGCTTCTTATCCATCGTACTTTATGCTTCGATCTTTACGATTATGATATATATATATATATATATACATATACGCAAATCTCTTAATTTACGATTATATTCTTCATTTCAAGTTATCGAAAAGTCCATAGATCATGCGAAAATGACCTAGATAAACCGAAAAATATAGTGATCGTAATTGATTGTACATAGAATAAATGAAGAAATATAATTAATATTCATTTTAATAATTTTTGTAGTTTGAATAATAAATCCGATACATTAAAGAATTTAAATATTTCCTTAATGACAAACATATCTATTGATTTCATTTGTTATCTTTTTTAGATAGTTGAAATTTTATTTTTGTTTAATTAAAATTCATGATTGATGTCTAGTATTTCAAAACATGAAGAATAGTTTCAATACAAATGAATCAGAATCAAACCGAAAACACATCTGTATGATCAAAAAAAAATGATTGAATTTAAAAAATTTTCTCTCTTTGTTTAGCTTTCCAATACTCAAAAAGTTCTAAGTTCATTAATTGCAGGCGGTTGTGCAGGTAAAATAAATAAGAATCGAAGAAGTGCACTTGATTTGATTATTCACTTGTTTATTTTCCAGGTGCTGTTTCTAAAACAACAATTGCACCATTCGATCGAGCTAAAATTAATTTCCAAGGTTAAATCTCTATCAAAAATAATGTCTATTCTAATCTAAATTAAATCTTATTTTTAGTTAGAGCCGAAAAATTTAGTTATAGACGTTGCTTTAAATTTATAAAAGATACATACCGAAAGGATGGTTTCATTTGTTTATATCGAGGAAATTCAGCAAACTTAGCTCGTGTTATTCCTGCAGCAGCCATTTATTTTAGCGCTCATGAACAATGGAAACGTCTTCTTAATACAGATAAATATGAGTAAGATTTCTGTAAAGACGAATTGTAGAATTTATCTAAGAAATAAATATGTATTTAAAGAAAAACACCTGGCCGTCGATTTATTGCTGGTTCATTAGCTGGTCTTACATCGTCAACAATAACTTATCCACTTGATTTAGCTCGAGCTCGTATGGCAGTAACCAGCAAAACTGTGTATGTTATTTTGAAGATTTTATTATGAAATTTACATTGTTGTTAAAATCGATTCGAAATGAGAAACTGAAAATTGATGACTATAAATTTTAATCAAAGAATTCGTCGTCATAGAACAAAAGTTTTAATTTTATGAGTAGGTCTTGTATTTTGTTTGATAGAAGCAGAAAAAAAATATTATCTTGGCAGCTGTTTCCCCCGTCATAAAGAAGAAAGACTTACACTTTGTTTGTAGTACCATTGAGCAAGTTAAACCTACGAAAGTTTATTACAATTTTGTTTTCAATAGTATGAAAGCGGCATGTCAGAAAACGTAAGTCACAGACATGTTTAATCATATCTACTCAATAAACTCTTTTAACGTCAATTTTTCTAACTAAAAAATAATTTTAGCATGAGATTATAGACTCTACTGTATAATTTGATGACATAGATCTATACTACATTTAAAATAACCTTATTTCTTGTTCCAGATAAGTTCTATATCGTAACTGTTCGTAAGTCCTTTTTTTGAATAGATTTAGTAATACATCAGTCGTATTTAATTAATTGCAATTGTAACAACAAGTCTCTTGCAATATTCGACAATGCTTTTACATAGATGGAGTAATTCAGTTTGAAATAATTCATTGATTAGTTAGGCATATCTACGGACTATGATATTGTCTTCAATTTCACTTGTAATCATAGCAGATGCTTTGTACCAATAGAATCAAGACATGAACGATCCATCGAATTAGAATATTCATGTTTTATTCGTCAGTTATGCTTGTTTGAGATAAGAAACAGAGAAAGACGGTGTCATATTTCTATTTTCATAATCGATTAATATTCGATGTTTTAGACTAAAATCAGCGTTTTTCTGTATATGCCATATATGCACAAGAATAAACATTTTTTGTCTATTTAAATACATACATACGTAGTTATAGATTATAGAATGAGTTTTACTATATAAACTAATATTAGTGCAATAGATATCAAATTTCCATTTGAGTTAATAACGTGACGTAAGATCTGCGTTAAATAGGAATCGATAGTAAGAATTAAACTATGATAAATGATAGTTCTTTTTTCTCTTTTACAGGTATACAAATTTATTCTCAGTTTTTCTCACTGTTTTTCGAACTGAAGGTGTTTTTGCTTTATATCGTGGTGCACTATGGTCAATGATTGGCGTATTACCTTATTCTGGCTTTGTCTTTTTTACTTATGAGTCCCTCAAACATATTCGCTTAGGTAAGAAAACATTAAAAACAATCTTAGTTTTCATATAAAAGTTTTTTTCTTCTTTAAATAAGATTATCAATCTCACCGTCCTATTAATAAGACAGAACGAATGTGTTTCGGAGCGATATCTGGTCTTATTGGCCAAACGGTTTCATATCCATTTGATGTTATTCGACGACGATTACAAACTGCTGCTGTTATTCGACCAAATGAAAGATATCTTGGCGCAATAGCAACAGCGCGTAAAATAATTCGTGAAGAAGGCATAACAAGTGGCTTATACAAAGGTGTAACTATGAATTGGTTTAAAGGGCCGATATCTATAGGTGTTTCTTTCATGACATTTGATACATTGATTAAGCTGATTCGTCAATCATCACTGTTTTCTCAAATCTCTTGATCGAATTCAATTTTCATTTCGTTGATTTTATTTTCTTATTTCTTCCTCTATTTTCACATATGATCCAAGCATTTTTCTATTGTATTCTTGCTAGGACTTTTGGTCCCCACCGAATGTGATTATATTTTCCAGATGATTAATTATTTTCTATTAGTATTATTATGATGATGATGAATAATTTCAATTAGTAAAATTTTGTTCATGTTCACATTGGCAATTATTGTTCATTCATGATTCCAAAGTTCTCACTTATTGAAAATGAATTTTTCTTTTTTTGTTTTTCATTATGCAAACCTATGCGAAGAACTTGTTCAAAATCATATTAATCGAAACAGGAAAGTAATCGACATCAAAGTTATTCTCTGAGTGTGTTTTCTAGATGACAACAAATATAATATTGTCTTTTACGGATCTACCATTACTCGTACAAGATAAAATAATAAATTATTTTTCATATACAGAATTAAGTTGTTTACGTTCGACGTCAAAACATTTTCACCGGTTATGCTCTGAAAAACTCAATCGAGGTTATTCTCAACTTGAAATAATTATTCATGATTTACAAAAACAAATTAAAACAAAATTGCCACGACGAGAATCGGAACGACATAAAGTAAGCAAAATCCAAAGAAAATTCTATTCACTTTTCGATATATACTAATGTGAAAATAATGATACGATACTCAAAACCTACCCGATGATCACTTTACATTGTGCCAGACATTTGAAGACCAATTCAAGTGCCTTTTTAGTTCGCGAATAATTCTATACGTATATTTCTAATGAATATTAGCTGTAAGCAATACTAGAGACTATAAATATTAACAGTTCTATATTGTATGTTCATGTCAGTAATGAGTCAGATTGTTGACCTTTGATTTCATGTCTTTTCAATTAGTAACTAATCGTTGGCTTTTACCTTTTAGCATATTTTGTCAACAAAATTTGATATAATATCTTCTCTTGATTCTCGTATTCAATGGCTTAAATTAACATTTAGTTCGGCCATACAAAATTCATTCTGTTGTTTTTATCCGGGTCAAGTAAGAAACTATTTTCGGTGATTTTTGCAAAAAAAAATTTATTTCAATTTATTTAGCTACTTGATGAAATTTATTCAGTATTAAATCATTTAAAAACACAACAATCATTTTCAAATCCATGTACACTGCTGCAAGAAACACGTGATATGTCATCAATGGCTATTGAGCATTTTCGTGAACAAATTAAGCCGAAATTACAATCAATGCGTATGACTTCGTTAAATACAATGCGTCATAATATTTCGACATTTTCAACAACTACGACTAGTTCTCTCTCTCATTATCATCATCATAAACGATCAACGAATGGAATATTTCGTCGACGAATCGATATATTAAAAAATCGTATATATAAACAAAATATTATTATGAAATCTCAAAAATCTCAAATAAAACATTATAAACAACTATTACATATGCGTACAAAATCATTAATTGATCATCATAGACGTTTAAAGTATCTTGAAAAGAAAAATAAAGAATCAGAACAAATTCTACTTGAAATACGACGAGATAATGATACATTACTACAACGTATTGATCAATTTATTTTAACCTACGATAATATATCAACGGAACTAAATAATAAGAAATGTGATGAAATATTTCCTCAAATAAATACAAATTTAAAACGTCGAAAACTTGATTGATGTATTTATGTGCATTTAGTATATTTTCTTTTGCCTTCTTTTTTGTTACAATCAAAAATAGAAGAAAATTCTGTCCTTTTGACTTTTTCTAGCAATATATGTTTTGTTTATAAAATATATAATGAGGAAGTGTTCGATTTTATGTTTCCATTGCGAAATCAAGATCTAAGCATTGCAGCTGCAAAATCAATCATTAAGAGCAATCTTTTCTTTTTCTCTGAATTTTCGCTAGAATGCTTTTTTGTTTACTCTACTCGATGTTGTGAGTCATCTTTCGTTCAGTATAAACAACTTGTTTTCATCTAGCTGAAATTTGAGATCGAGTTTTCTTCTCATGTAACACTTAAGAATTCTTCTTATATAAAAATATGACAAAGAAAATGATTTCTTTTCATAGTTTTGTGTTGTACTTGTTTTAATAGTTAACATTATTTTTCAACAGATTCGTGTCTAAAGGAAAATATTTATTGATAAAAACTGTCTCCTAGATAGTTTTTAGAGTTACATGAAGATGTCATCGATATTTCATAGTCTAAGTTTTATTAAGTGTGAATTTTTTTCAAAAGAACTGAATCTATTTGAATCCTTTTTTGTTTTGTTTTAAAGTCATGTTCATTCGTCTTTATAGAATTATTACTGTATATACATAGTTATTTAACGACTTTCACTTAGTCGACAACATTCATTATAAACTCATCCTCACTATTAAAAATGAAATCTGTTTTAGATATGATAATTATTCGTCGACATACAAAATGTTTTCTTCATGAAATTCGTCGCACATTAATAGCCGAACGTATTCCTCAATATAAAGAACGTTCAGCTTTACTTCCTGGTGGTTTAAACACTCCATTTCCAATTGTTGTTGAACCAGATATTGATCTAGAATTATTATTTAAAAGTCATGAACAATTACAAGAAAATCTTCAACGGCGACATTGGATTGTTGATGTTAAAAAAGTCGAACATGATTATCATCTATGGAAAAAATTAAATAAACAAATAGCTGAAGCAACAGCACGAAGATCGCAAGTAGATAAAGATGAATTTCTATATTTTATTTACGTAGTATTCCTAAATTTAGCTCGAAGAACTACATCAATGGGGTGAACAATTGTATGCTTTGAATGCAAAATTTCTTGTAGCTTGTTTACGTTTACCAGCACCATTACATGGAGCTGTGCCTGAGATAACTGGAAGAAAATTATTATACGAATATGGCAGTCAAAGAAAATCAAGTTTAACCATGAGATCATGGCGAGATTTAGCCGAAGTAACATCACTTGATGCTGCACCATTTTCATCATTCGCATTTGGTGAATTGTATGTGAATAATGAAATTTCTTTTGAATTTGAATTCGTTTTCTTTTTGTATTATTTTAGCGCTCAATTAGAATATACTCTACTAAATTATTTCAACAAAAGTCTCGATGCATATAATATGCAGTTTTGTTCAACTGTTAATGTCGTTAAATCATTTGTAATCGAAGCATTTGGTTATCATTTTTCAGATATCAAAAATGTATTTAATATTGTTGGTAAGAAAAACAAGTAAAGAAATGTAAATTTTATAGATTTCGTTTTTGCAAATAATATTAGCTGAACACGATGATGATGAAAATAGTGTTGAACTTTTACATCTATTCGGAACGTCAACGCCACTTGGTATAGTATCTCCTTTTATACGGACAAATTTTACAAGTGATGCCTTACCTTATTATGTATATTCAATTGGACGAAATTATAATCCACATTCAGGACAATCATCATGTATTGAACTACTAGGTAAACTTTATTTTCTTTTAGTTGTATTAATCGCAAAACTATGAATCACCTTGGCTGAACATAGATTTCATACTTAAATTTTTGATCCAAAAATAGAATACAAGAATGATTTCGATCTTCTTTTTGTGTACTCAAAAAGTGAGTACACTCTAGAATCGGTCAGTGTGTCCGGCCGTTTACACGATAACTTTCGAAAGGAGAGTCAGATCGTGATGAAATTTTCTACACAGTTCAGTCTCATCAATATCTTAGTCGAGTTCGAAGATGAGAAGGATCCGTCAAGAAATGGTTGAGTTATTGAAAAAATTGTCATTTTTGATCAGACCATCCCTGAGGGGGAATACAGGGATTTTTCAAAAAAACGTTTTTCTCAGAATTATCTACAACATATATAAATCGACTCAGTTTTTAACGCTGATTCCGAATCTGATACTAGTTTTGAACTAAATCATAGCTTTCTAACGAAACAGCGCCTGAAAACGGTTTCAAAATGCACAAAAACTGCATCTAGAAACCAAAGTGCCTAGTTGCTCATGATAATTTTGGTATTCAGGTATTCTAGAATGACTCATATGTTCCATGTACTTTTTGCAGTACACATAACTCTCGGATGAAATCCGACGTTTCCACATTTATTTATAATGCCATTACGAGCCTCAAGCGTCTTTGAAACGTTTAGACGAATACGCAAATAGATCGGAAAGAATTCATTAACAAAATTTCGCCATAAAGCTTTCGTAACTCAAACTATTACGTTACTAGTGTTATACCATTATGCTTTACTGAGAAATCAGAATAGCATCGCTGAGTGTGTGATAAAAACTCGACACCTTAAGCCTTAGTTTGATACTTGCTTCAATTTTCGACAAATTTGTAGTCCTGATATCTTCTCTATTAATAAAACAAATTTATAACACTTTAATTCTTTATAACTGAAAAAATCATAAATTTTCTTAATGTTTTATATTTCCTTATTTAATAGCGTTCTCAAACGAGCATTCTCAACATTTACTCGTTGATGATCATCAAAAAGCTGGTGATGAACGAGCAAAAGCTTTTGAAGATATACTAAAAAAATCTATCACCAATTGTGTAAACATCACCCATCCAAAAGATATCAATTTAATGTCGAATTCTGTTGATTTTATTTATATTCAATTAGCTACAATTATAACTAGTTTCTATCAACGTTTAAATGTACCATTACGTGTATGTCTTTCACCCTCATATGAACTTTTATCGTATGAATCATTACGTTTAACCATCGAAGTTTATCTTCCATCACAAATAGATTATGTACGCGTTGGATCTGTTTCATTGATTGATGATTATCTTGCTCGAAGACTCATGATTAAACATAACTCTGACAACAAAAGTTATGTGGCTATGGTACATGCTCGTGTTGCTGACGTATCACAATTAGCAAAATGTGTTTTAGAAGCGTCGCAAACAATCGGCAGAGGCATTAAATTACCATCAGTATTGTCCATGCGCTAATTCATGTATATAAACTAACTTATTGCTTTTTCATTATTTTTCAAATTGTGAAAATAAAAATAGAAAAATAATCTTATTTATTTATTTTTTTGTTACATATTTTGTTTATCTGACGTTAGTTTTTATATTACAGTAGGTTTATTATCTAGTTTAACATCTATTTGCTTGTATAGTTTAGCCATTTGTTTTCGTTTTTCTACTTGGATTGAATCATGATATGTAAATACCTAAAAAAAAAAGATTTTGTTTTATGTATCGAACATGAAAAATTATTTCAATACTTACAAGATAGAGATAAGTTAATTTTAAGTGAAGAGTTTCTTGGAAACTAGTAAATATATCTTTGGCCAAAAGTAGCAAATGTTCAGCATCAGATGAATCTAAAATAATCAATCGAATAGGCAAATAATCAATATGTAGAAGGCTCAGTAACTCTATTGAATTGTAATTTGTAAGAAACATTAGAGGATGAAATCAAATAAGAAAACATTCGACTAAATTGTTCAAAAATATAAAAGATTCAAAGCCTTGTCCATTCTCGTTGTTTTCAATCTGTCGAATTTCTTCAAACGCTTTTAAATATATCATTTATTAGTTAATTCAACAGCCATAATAAATTACAATCAATCACATATCGATTTCTCTACGCTGCTAAAAATTTTACAATCGAGAATATTGATGTCTAACTTACAATTAGGATAAACTCGATCTTCAGCCATTTCTAATAAATATAATCGACCAAGTAACAATGCACATCGAGCAACATTATAACGATCACCATATTTTAAAAGTTCAGTAAGACAAAAAGTCAAAATTCGAATAGATTCCTGTGATGTTGTAAAATTTGACTATTATAGAGAACAAAAAGAATATTTTTTAATCAAAAAAAAAGCAGAAAAAGAAATTTAATGTACCTTATTTAATTGTACTTCATATAAAAGACAAAGAATTAAATAATGCTGAAGATTGTATTTAATACATAATTGTTTGCATTCTTCAAGAAATCCCAGGCTTGGTACGAGATCATTTTTCTTTGCACAATTTTCAGTTAATAATAATAAAAGTCTTAAGAAAACATTCGAAAAACAAACCAATGAAATACTATGTATGAATCATTCATTGATTTACTTTATTCTTGATATGAGATCAGATACTTTCTCTTGATTTAATAATTTTTGTAACTCAATCGGATCTCGTTGACTATCGTCGAGTTCATTTAAATTATGTAAACATATTGCTCGACTAATGATTAAGAAAAATAAAACAATCTTCTTATACAATATAAACATCATCGTACCGTATTTCGTATTCAATTTGTGAATAGTTTGAAAATGTTTTAGCTGTAACCAATGCTCTATCCCATTCACTTCGTCGACATTGAAGTACAAATTGAACATCGGCTCGAGCCATATCAATTAGATTATGTGCATTGGTCGATAATTGTACTAAATCAATACTTTTATTTAACATTTGACTGGCAAGATTGTATTGACCCTTTTATTTAAAAATAAAAAAATGAATAAGAATTATCATATTTAAAAACAAAATCATATACTTGATTAAGTATAGCCATAGAAAGATATGAACATGCCAAAGCATAATAATCGGTATGGCGAAGATGTAAATGTTCGCTATTGTCCAGAACCATTGCAGAATAAAGTAAAACAAAATCACTAGAAAGAACAAGTGAAATAAGGAGATTTTTTTCCGTTCGAGGAGATTTGCTTTTTGTTTTACTTGTATTGTGCTAAATTCCAAAACGCTGTTTTATTCAAATAATGTACAGCAGCACGATTAATCCAGTTAAAACGTGATTTAACATCTGTTCGTTCAAAGTCAGTATCGATTCGTTGTCTAAAAGAATTCAACTTTAATTTCAAAGAGAATAATAAAAACAAGCTAGAAACATACAATACTGCTGGAAGATTTCCTCGACTCATTAATTGTACTGATGGCCAACTTTCAACACAGACGCAATCATCCTATTGAATCAAAAAATGATTTATTTATTGAGTTGGATGCGTTTCAAAAGCGAAAGCTTACCGTAGTTAAAAATCCTGCTGATGAATTATCAAGTTGTTTAAGATAACGATTATCGAGCAATAAAAGATTGTCGACTTTTTGAGATGTATTTAATGTTGAAGAAATTAATTGATCCTAAAGAAAATAATTTGCAATAAAATACAAATGTCATGTAAAAGTAGTGATACTATTCTACATGGAATAAATGTCTAAACACCCTATGCGATTTGTCAGAGATCACTATGCTGAACTTACAGGCCAAGAATTACTAAGATGAGTCCGCTTCTCGGTCTCTTCGGAACTCTATATTCTTCAATTATATTACTTCATATACATACATTTGAGAAATTAGTTTAATAACTAATCGATACCCGTGAAAGTCACTATAGATGGAACAGTTTTTTTCTAAAAACAGTCATCAAAATTTACATTTTATACTTACCACACATAGTGGCATAATATCTTTTTCTGATCGTAATAAAGACATTGACATTCCATCGTTAAGAGCATTTTTCGCATCGACTCTTCAAAATACAAAAACAAAAACAAAACCTTCTACTGCTATCGGAAGAAAATTTTACTTAAAATTATAATGAGATAAAAGCGTTGACATATGTAATGCACCAATATCGGATGTTAATTGAAATCCATTTTGTTTATCAAAATAATGATGTAAATAATAATTTGCTTGAGAATAGTTATTTTTCGAACGTGCTTGAAGATAGTGAACAAATGGCTAACAGGAGACAAAAAAAGAGCAACCGAAAAGAAATTATTAAACAACCAATAGTCAATTTACTTACAACTTCAGCTAATTGTGGATAAATCTTTTCAATGGATCGAAGAATTTCTAATTCATAATCATCAACTAATATTCCAGCATCCAAACGTAATGCCTAGATTTCTATTGATTTTAGGTTGAAAGAAAAACGCAAAAAGACGTACAAGTTTAGTTAACATATACTCAGCTTGTTTAATCGATACAGGTATTGTCATTTCTGACGATGAACTAAAGCAAAGATAAGAATTTCGAAATATTGCATCTTAGTTCGTTAATGCCTACTATTGTTTTGTTTGAATTCTCAATTCTCGAATTGAAGTATTCTTTTTTATTTCATTTGTCGATTCGAATTCAGTCATCATTTTGTCATCTTTTGGTGGTAACGGACATTTAAATGTGGATGATCGAAGATATGAATCAACATATCGACTAACATCACTCACAAGTTGTTCAAGACTTGGCGTTGATAACATTTCAAATGAACAAATATGACGACGTAGAAAGAGACCTATATTTATAAAGTTGATGAAATTCTTTGTTTTTTTGTTTTGTTATAACAAAGTTAATCTTACCAACAAGACTCCATCCTTTGATTGTATAATGTAGTTTATCGGATTGATGACCTAGTTGATTTTCATTGGCAAAATTTGATTCACCACGTTTTTGAATAAATTTTGATAAATCATGAAACAAATCAATTATATCTACTAAGGTTGCTTTTGCCAATTTAGCAATGCTAAACAGATTTATTATTAAATTCTTCAGAGAAAAAATTCACATGAATAGATTTACCTCTGAGAATATTCAGTAATAAAGTCATTATCAGGATAGACTTTTGCTAAATGTTGAATAAGATTTGGTAATTCCCATTCAAAATTCTATTCAATCAAATAAGTTCTTATATAAATAATATATTTTCAATGTCTTACTCGTGTGAGAAATAATACTAATGATGGTAGAAGAACATCTTCTGTGTAAACAAATTCAGGTGGTGTACTTCGTGTTGTATCTTCTTCTTTCAAAGGTAAACATCGTTGATTCTATTCGTTTAGAAATAAATATTATTAATATTTTTTCAATATGATTTATTCTTACTAGACGACGAAAAATTGCTCGAAATAATTGAAGAAGAATTATTTTACGCGAAGATAGATGTTCACATAGACGTGCATAATCTATCAGACGTACTTCATCGTGTTGATGATTTATTCCACGATAGTGTATATTAGCATTTGGTCCATTTAAATCCATCTAAGTATAGTAAACATAAAAAATGAGAGCGTGTTTAACTACTTTTAAAATGATAACTGAAAATATAATAGAATCTTCTGTTAATCGATGTAGTTTGTGTTCATTAGGAGCGGACTCACGAAGAAATATATTATTATTAAGAAGTATTTAAAAATAAAGTGGACCAATCGTGGATAATGAATAAAAAGATGTCAGTGATAAACAAATCGAAATCGATTATCTTATTGTAACTATGGAGAAAGTTCATTACTATGATCTCTATCTAGTAGAAGAGTTTCTATAGCTTAATTATGATTATGAACGAATTGTACATAAAGTTCTTTTGATACTCGTTATGCATATTAGACTATTCAGATGTACATACATCTAAAGTCACTCCGATCGATAAGTTACAGTTTATAGGAATGAAACACTCGATCTACATGGGTTTGTTGTTTCTGATTGCTTTCAATTATTTTGTTTTTGACGATATGTAGACTGTGGAAATATTGTGTTTTGTTTTGCTGAAAAACTATTACTAGAGAGTCAATCAAGCAAAACTTTGCGAAGGTCTTTTGTACACAGCATTGCATCAATAAAATTCTTCATTCGGTTCGTGCTTGTCAATACATTGATTGCAAATTTCTTCTCTGTTTTCTACTAATTAATTTTTCTTATTATGATTATGTTAAGAAATTGACATAATAATATTGTGTTTTTTATTTCGTTCCTTGTAAAAAGAAAGAAACTTACAGATATCCTTGAAAGTAATTAAAACACAACTCATACATTCAATCGGATTGCGTTTATGACAACCGATGACAACGCACACATGATCAATACCCAAAATCAATTCCGTCTTGCAACATGAACATCAGTTTGTAAAAGCAAGTTTTAGAAATATTCTAGATTTGTAGAACAGCCCAGGGCGAGGCGAACGGTGACAGAACGCGTTCCGAACGGACGAAAAATGCCCATGTCACCCCGTGCGTTTTGGTGCGCGTAGGAACGTCACGTACGTACGCGCATGGTGGCGCACGTATCGGTGCCCATACCCGTACGCGCACCGAGCGTTACGTTCCTACGCGCACCAAGTGCGCACAACGTCACGTGCGCGCACCAAAACGCACGGAGTGGCATGGGTGGCTAAACGCGTTCGAAAAAAACGCCATCTACTAGCGAACGTGCTGTAAACAAGCAGACGAACACGTTCCGAGCTACTTGTTCCGAACGCGTTCTG
>OENM01000279.1:28034-40492 GCA_900239745.1 Rotaria magnacalcarata | reverse complement strand
TGATTTCAGTGGACAATTACAACTAACATTAGTTAATAAGAAAGTTTGAAAACATCAGAGATCCATATGTTTTTACATAAAATTTCTTCTCAATCGCTACTGAAACTAAAAACTATTTTTCGGATTTTTCAGCTTTAACATATAAATTGCTAAACTTCACAGAAGTGAGTGAACAAAAGAATATGAAACTCATTCGTCGATTCAATAATTAAAATATCGTACTAATCGGCAAATGAAGATTAATTTTTACCTTTGAAAACATCATTTCCTTCAGTACATGAACAATAATGTAACATACATGAAAAACTTAGATAAGAACAAGGAAATATCTATGAATATTAATATAGGCGTTCATCTTTTACTTCAAATTTACGCTCTCAGTTATCATAGCATAAAATCTATCGAACTGAAATATCCAAAACTATTAAAAAATAACCATCATACATAACACTGACTTATTCTTCTTCTTTATTTTTGTTACTAATCAAAATAAAGTTTTTCACCGCTCTTCAAAATCTACTAAAAAAAATGCTCAATTCATACAAAAACAGGAAAAACTGTTTTCAAACGTAACATTTAATAAAGCCTTTTTTATTTATTCGAACTCCAATGAAAATTTCATCGGTTGATGTAATGATCATTCCGTATGCATCAATTTCTTTAATCAATCCAATAACATGATGTTGATTTGTTGTATCAAGTTGTAGATAAATATGTTTTGATGGACCTGATTTCAATGAATTGGTTTCATCAAGTTTAATAAGAAGACTATTATCAGAAAATAATGCCATATCCCAACAAAAATATGTTGTATTACTATAATTATGAACATGTTGATATAATTCTTGTCGTGTCTTTTTATTATAAACATGTATAGCTTGTCGTCGTTTATCTAAGACAGCTACAGCATTTTTATTCACAGATATATGTTTTGGTACAAGTGATTTCGGGAATTGTACATGTAAATAACGATTTTGAAAATAATCGTCAAATTTGTCTGAATATTTTACTTGATCAGGTAGTTGATAATAGAAGAGACTCAGCTGTTTTTGATCAAGTGACCAAAGTACATTTGTATCGATATCCATGGTTAATTTACGTGATGGATAATTATGTAAACATGTTTCATTCGGTATTAATTTGCCACCATGTGTAAATAAATAGATAGTACCATATAATTCAGTTTTCTTACGTTTTAAAACAATAATCCATAATTTCGACAGAACAAATGAATCAATAATTGTTTGATCATCGTCATTTACTGTTGATTTTGGATTATCATTAAATAATGTAATGTCACGTATATATGTTGGTTTTTGTCGAAAATTATTCATTCTATTGAATTCATATATTGATATATATCCTAAAAATAAACAAAGGGATCTTTTATTTTCATTTTAATTCATTAAGTCGAACCATATTTATCACAAACAAATAATTGATTATTATAAGTACGAATATAATATGGTACAGATTTATAATCGAGTTGCCATAAAAGTATTTTATTTGATACTGTCGGAGCAGATAATGGCGATGATAATGGATTGATAGTAGTTGGTTTATTGATATTGGTTTCAATTGAGACACCATCATCTGAATCAGATTCAGATTGTAGAGCATCATAAGGATTTGAGCATTGTAATAAATGAGAGTCCAATGGAATGAATTTTAATGTACCTATTAGTAATGAATTATCAGCTTTTTTAGGTAATGTCAAGATGGGAAACTAAATAGATTTTCTTTAATTTTTATTAAATAAAACAAAGAAACTGATTATACTTTTATGTCATTCGAAGTAAGAAATTTACTTAAATTATTCAATTGCCCTTCTAGATGTTCGATTTCGAATGAAAAATTACTGATTTTTTCACTAGTTTTATCCTTAGATCTAAGTAAAATATTCATATAATTTTGTCAATATAAAAACAAAAATGCCATATACCTTAATAAATCATTAATACGTTTATCGATCGATTCGTAGTTATTAACCAATTGATCATGCGCAAAACTAAAAAATAATAAATAAATTCTATTTCAATAAAATCAAGTATAATTTGCATTGTACGATTTGTAGTGGAAGCAATTGAAAATTGTACCTGATCTATTTCAATCTTCATGCAAAAATAAGGTTCTTAAGGAGTTTCGAATACAGACGTAAGTGACTAGTCTTAGTTATTGTTAAAATGAAAAATCTACAAAAATTCAATATTATTTTATTCTAAAAATCTCGAAAATGTCAAGACAAACTATTCCATTTTTCGACCAAAACAATTTAGAAGCAAAACGTTTTGAATGATCTGAACAATAAAATTTGAATCATTTTTGACGTAGAATAAAAACTCTATCAATGACTAGTCTTGGTAAGAGAGCCGCCAATCGATTGATCATTGTTTAATTCTAAATAGTTATAGAAAATCTACTCAAATGTTTTTCTTCTTCCTAAGTAACAACGTCAGCGATAGAACAAATCCTATTTCGATGCTGATCTAAAAATCATATGTGTAACAACATAAGATCGTAGAATCAGTTAACCGAGTTCAATTAATTTGAATCATCTTTTGATACTTAGGGCAACCCAAACGTAGTGACGGGGATACCATATTTCCTCAAGCAGAGATCGAAAAAACTTTCTTTTTTTACCAATAGATAGAGCATATTTCGCTCTATTTTTCTATGCTATTTGATCGCTATTCAACTAATATCATAATAGTAAAATTTCGATAAGATCTGTTTCTTTCGCATATGTGCTGGTAGCATGAGCATGAACGTTCGTGTGTATTTTTTGAATAACATTTAATAGCAACATGTTACAGAAGTACGGTTTTCACCATTGAAAATAGAAGATGAAGACGCATCGCACCATATATTACTGATTTTTCTAACCTGTTTTTTGTAAGGTTCTTAGTTGACCTTTTAAAGAACAAACCTATCTCGTGAGTTGTTTACAGTGAATTTTCAATAATCAGGTTCACATTCAAACCACTGATCGATGATCTACAAACTGCGAAAGATTCAGGTGTTAAATTTAATTATTTGGGGATAATACGTTTTCTAGACGAATCTCTACTACGATTTTCTATCAACTCTTTTGGTTTTGCTTTTTTTCATAAAAATGTATTTTTCCGAAGATTAGAAAATTCAATAAGAACACTTCAAAAATCCTGTTAGAAAAATCAGTAATTTGCAGTTCGATGCGCCTTCATCTCCTCTTTCCAATAGTGTGAATCGTAGTTCTGTAACATGTTGCTATTAAACGTTATTCGAAAAATACTCACAAGCGTTCGTGCTACCAGCACATATGCGAAAGAAACAGATCTTATCGAAATTTTTACTATTATGATATTAGTTGAATAGTGATCAAATAGCATAGAAAAATAGAGCGAAATACGCTCTATCTATTGGTAAAAAAAGAAAGTTTTTTCAATCTCTGTTTGAGGAAATATGGTATCTCCGTCACTACTTTTGGATTGCCCTAAGTAGATATTTTGCGACTTTTTTTGGCAAAATTTTACAAAGTATTGATCCTTCCATATTTCTGATATTCAGAATCAATGACACAAATCAACTTACATTTTGTAAGTTTGGCGATGCTTTTCAATTAAATCAATATAAACATTTTTATGACTAGTAATTGTTTGAATTAAGGTATCACTTTGTTGATGAATTGATATCTGTAAATCACGTGCTTTACACCTACATTCTTCCAGGTATGTTTCGAAACGATCTAAAATATGTCTATTAGTAATATTTAAACACAATCTTCTGTCTTAACATACTTGATTCTTGTTGTAGTGACTGAAATTTTGTTTTAAATAGATTCCATTCATGTTTAATCTCATCATTAATTACATTTCGATGTTCTTCAACACATTTAACACAGATAACATTATCACAATGAGTACATACAATTAATGCTCCTTTTATATTACATGATTGACATTTAGCTATAAGTAAACGATTTATTGATTGTGATAAAACTGATAATGATGATGATTGTTGTTGACTAAATATTGATGGTGTTGAACGTTCAGAATAGGATGGATCATAATAGGAATTCATTTCTTGAGATAACATACGTACTGGTGTAGATATTGGTATAAATCCATATGTTGTTGAAATTTGTGACATCGATGATGTCGATCGAGATTTTATTCCAGATGAGAGAGCAGATAATCGACTTTGATTTTTCTTAAACTGTGCTACCATGGATGCAAGAAATCCATCGAACATACAGTTATTTTCAAATTCTTCGCGTGAATTATATTGATGAAGTTGTTGACATTTAGGACATATTAGTATTAATCCATCATTATCAAAACAACCTGAGATGCAATCATAACAGAATGAATGAGAACATGGAATCTAAAACAAATCAATCAAAAATTGGTTCATAATAAAAGAAAGAAAAAGTTCATCTACCTGACGAGGATCACCGAAATAATTACGGCAAATCGTACATGTAATAAGATTTACGTTGATCATATTGAAAAAAAATCAACGAATAGACCTATAAGAACATTGTTTTGAAATAAAATCAAAACAGGAAAAATCTGAAAAATAAACTAGATAACGATAATAATTGTAGTGAGACTATTTAAGACAAATAATCATTTCATAACATGTAAAATGAATAAAATTGATTCTTTCATTTCATTGACTCATCGCTTGTTTGCGAGTAAGAAATAGAAAAGTACTGTTCGATACAGAGATATTTTTATTCTATGAAACTAGAGTCATAGCATTGACTACAAACTTCAAAATTCCAAAATATTTCTAGTTTTGTTTCTGGTAAAAGTTAATTTCTAAATTTTAATTTGTTAAAATCCCATTATGATATCCACTATTACATTGATCATTAAACTATTTGAACGATTTCAAATCATAAATGAAATCTACCTGATAATATTTTTCTAATAAATTCAATTTGGTTAGCTCTTTTCGTAATATATTGTTATAGAAATAAATGAAACGAAAAAGATAAATTAATAGATGAGAAGTATATTATCCTCTTGTTTCCTTCAGAAACAAATGTTGAATGACCAATCTGACTCAAACAAAAAATACAAACTATAGAGTTCTTACATAGTATTAAAAAAAAAGGCAAAGAAAAAAACTGTTCGGTAACATTGCTAATATAAGTTCAATTTATATATGACAACAATCCTATTGTCTAGATGTAACATTCAATTGAACCACTTTGTTGATTTCTTTTGCATCCAAGTAAAATTTCTTGATTTGGTCCAATGGCAAGACCATAGACAGCTGTACGTTCTATTTGTGATATTGGTACACCTTTAGAATCAAGTTCAACAATAAGATGATGAATTGTTTGTGGTCGACTATATGGTGGTAAATCTTCATCTAATTTAAGTACCATGGAATTATCATCACGAAGCTAGAGAGAAGGTTTTGTCAATGAATCAATTATATTAAAATTCACTTACTAGAACATTCCACAGACGAAATGAACCTTCACTACGTAAAAGATTTTGTATTTCATCGACTTGTTCTTTAGTTTGCTTATCGAATATGTGTACACTTTGAGAATTACGTTCAACAACTGCAATTGATGTTTGATTTTGTGTTATTCTACAATTAAATAAATGTGAAAACTTCGGATTTCATCCGAGAGTTATGTGTACTGCACAAAGTACATGGGACATATGAGTCATTCTAGAATGTCTGAACACCAAAATTATCATGAGAAACTAGGCACTTTGGTTTCTGGATGCAGTTTTTGTGCATTTTTAGACCGTTTTCAGGCGATGTTTCGTTAGAACGCTACGATTTAGTTCAAAACTAATATCAGATTCGGAATCAGCGTTAAAAACTGAGTCGATTTATGTATGTTGTGGGTAATTCTGAGAGAAATTTTTGTTTTGAAAAATCCCTGTACTCCCCCTCAGGGATGGTATAGTCAATAATGACAATTTTTTTTGATAACTCAGCCATTTCTTCACAGATTGCTTTCATCTTCGAACTCGACTGAGATATTGATTAGATCATTCTGTGTACAAAATTTCATGACAATTGGATGAGACTTTCAAAAGTTATCGTGTTAACGGCCGGCCGGACACACTGACCGAATCTAGTGTACTCATTTTTTTGGAGTACACAAAAAGCACGTATACTTATCTTACGAAGGAATCTGTTCAATTATCGAAAACAATTTTATTTCAGCTTTTGTCTCATTTTTGTGGATGCAGCACAAACATTTCGTACTCTTTTGAATAATTCGTTTATTTTTATCGCAACTTAAGAGAATATCCCATGACAATCAAATCAATTGATAGAGAAAACTGTAGTTCAACTAGAAAATTACGTGTAATTGAACGAAATTCAATAATTGGATTTTTCTCTTGATTAATTATATTATTCGAAACAAAGAAGATACATACCTAATAGGTTCAAAGTCACGTCCAAACTTTATAAAATCATCTCGATGTGCAATTGATTGTTGAATTAGACTAACACTCATTGGTAATTGATTATAGTAAACTAGAAAAGTGCAACAGTATCAGTACGATCGAGTTTTTACTATGAAATAAAATACCTGTATGTTGATGACGATCAACACCCCATAAACACATGAAGCTTGTATCAGCTGATAGTTGCCGAACAGGAAAATTTTGTAAACAAGTATCAGCTTGTTGACTACCACGGTGATCGAAAAAATAAACTGAGCTTGTATCTGTCTGATCGCTTAAATCTATAATTAATGAATAATTTAATTCAATTTAAAATCTGATTTTGTTTTTAACATACGAGCTGACACCACAATAAATGGTGTATAAACAGTAAAAGCTTCGATAATATGTGGCTTTTGACTGGTGCTATTACCAGGAAATAAATCAAATTGACGTAAATGACGAGGTGAATTACTTGGATCGTTTCCATTCAATTGATAAAGATCAATACAGCCATATTTATCACAGGAGAAAAGAAGATAATTTTTTTTTGCAAGAATACATAAAAAATGTGGTACGCCAGACGCATCAATTGACCATTGTTTTTGTCTTCGAACGACAAGTGCTGCTGGAAATGAATCTTCTTCTGATATACTTAATGACTCATCTTGTAAACCACCTGTTGTACTCATAGAACTCTGTCCACTTGATGTTATAAATGATGATCGAGCTACATTACGATTCGGCATTGGCTTAGAATTCCATTGTAATTCTCCAAATATATCAGATGTAATCATCGGTTTCGAAGAGCTCAAATGAGGATACTAAAAGTAGAATATATTTTTCATTGTTAAGACTAACAGATGCCGGGAAAATGGGTTTTACCAATCCAGAAGGAAACATGAAATTTTCATATGTACAATTTTTCGAGAATAAACTGAGTTTAAATCATATAGCGAGACCACTCATTCTACAGTCAGCACTCATAAGAGCTGCAATACCTATTTCAACTAGAAATTTATTATTCTTTGAATACACTCAAACGCAGAAAATCGATCGATTTTACATCAATTGTTTGATCTGAATGATTTGTTGAACAATTTTCAGCGTTCTAATTTATTAGCAATTATAAACAAACATACTTTAAATGTACTAGATTGAATATGTTGCCATCGATTCGAAATCTGCATATTTAAATGCTCTATTTCTAGAAGAAAATCATCCGCATTGTATGATGCATTTGGATTTCTATTTCTATTTAAAAAAAGGAAGAAATAAAAGAATTCTTTTTCTTGAATAATATTCTTACTGAAAAATATCTTCAAGTCGTTGATTAATCGAATTGAAAACTTGTTCAAGATCTGTATGTTTAACGCTAAGAAAATATAATTTACACTAAATAGTATTGTTCAATTATGTGTCTATTCGAAAATTAAACGATTTCAAACGTACTTGGATGTTATTGATTTAATATAATCTTCTAATTTTATCAATAAACTATTCTTTTCACTGTCAATCGATTGAATAATATCTGTGTATTGTTGTTCTATTATTTGTCTGATTCGATACATTTCATTTTCGATAACAATAAAATCTTTATCATATGTATCTAAATAAAATAGAATGCAAAGATCACCATTGAATAAACGTAAAACGTCTTTTTTTTTACTTGACAATAGACATAAATTATGATATTTAGTTTTACATTTTAGCCAATGTTCTTTAAGTGTATCATTTAATTGTGACTGATGCTTATTAACACATACTTGGCATATAACTTCATCACAATGTGGACAAATAAATAATTCAGTTTTGGTTGAACATAGTGCACATTTAGCAATAATGCATAACGCTTGTGGATTAGTTGTCATACTCAGAAAAGAAAAATAAACAATAAAAATTATATCTAAAAATAATAAGAGATAGAATATATAAAATAACCTATTGATATTGTAAAAGAATCTTATGTCTTCTTCAAACCAATATTGTTAATCAAAATTTTCAAAACTAACAGTCTCTTACAAGAGAATTTCGTTTGTGATTTAATTGCCTTCTGGAGCCTGAAAAATAAATCAAAAATGAGCATTGAAGACATGTAATGTTTTCCACATTTTCGTAGAAATTGATAGTATTCTAAAGCAGTATCATCTCAGAAAAGATTAACAATTTCATGCGCTCATGTCCTTAGTTCAATTAGATGATTTGCCGGCTGTATCGACTAGTGTATAAATCAAGAGAGGCACTAGTTGGCTTCTATCCTCACGTCTTATATAAAGCATAATAAATCATGCATTGGTTTTAGCTTCGACAAAAATACTGCAATTATTTGTGAAGATATTATTAGAATGTGTTTTCTAATGTTTAGGCATCTATAAACTGTAAGCCTTAAGGAAAAATAATGTCGATGGAATAAGTAAGGCATAGAAAAACAATTTCATCCAGTTTTATTATTCAAGACTTTCTTTGAATCCATATCATACGGTTTTTGTAAGTTCAACATTATCGAGCAAAATTTGAGCTGCTCAAAGATGATTTCAATAAAGAGAAATATAGAAAAATATTCGAGTGATAAATTTTTTCGAGTGCAAGTATTCGGTAAGATGATTTCGAAGATTTAATGAAATGTTTCATAGCAGTTTTTTTTTCGGCTACCATCAGTTTTCTTATTATCTATCTAGGAAAAACACTAACAAAACAAACATCGATAAATGATTTAGAATTCAAAATATCATGCAATCCTGCACATTAATTAAAACATTTCTTATCCGAAACTTGTTCTTGATGTTAGACTACAAAAAAGAAGAAATGTCTCTAAGTATTATTTGTAAATAATGAAATACTTAACTCATAGCTGGTGTTATTCTGAAAATAATATTAAATTTTCATTCAAAAGTAAGTTTCAACTCATCGTACAGCTGTATCGAAGGTCAAGGCATGCACGTTTTGAACAAAGATTTCTCAGATTCGTTTCAATTAATTCTATCGGTTTCCGTGCGTATCAGATAGAGTATTGAATTTTATTATAGAAAATAACTTAATAATGAAAAAAGAAATCGACTTCGAGAGTCGTCAAAAAAAGTATCCTTGATAATTATATTGTTGAGTCTTGCCGATCTTTTAGTCATGTGGCATAGAGTTTAACTATTACCTTGAAACGATTTGTTCGATCTAGAAAATCATTCCAAGACCTGTATCATTGATCATACCTTCGTTATCACTAAAATAGTTTTTGAAAGTTCAATTCTAACAAAAAGAATCATCGGCATGACAGGATATGTCTATCATCCACTAATAGTTTAAAAACTTATTATCTAATGCATTAACAAAACAAGCGTTGGCATAATATTCTATTTGAGATATAAATAATACAGTTTACCGTTATACACTAAAAATGATTCTATTTTAACACATGTATGGGAATAAGGCATTTAAGATCTTACAAAGAAATAATGATTAACATTACCATTCGTGCAGAAACAAAACTAGATCTTCTAATTTTGTTTTTAATCAAAACATTTTCCTATCTTTATTTTTTTTCAACTTAATAAAATAAAATTCACATTTGTAATTATTACCAATCAAAAAGTACATTTGAGATGGCGCTGTTTCTCGAAATCAATTAAAAGTAAAATTTATGATTTTGTAAGTGGAAATGACATATTATCTTTCTTTTATGTTCGCAGCACCCTTATTAACAAGCAGTAGCATGTGAACGAACGTATAAATCATACACAGTGCTTAGAATCAAGTGACATTAACAAAATTTTGTTTATAACGATTGAATATATCAATGCTAATCCGACACGCAAGCTGATGCATTTTTTTAAGGTCTCTACAGATATAGATAAAATGAAAAATCATTGCTGTGAAATCTTTACTTTGTCATGTTTCGATGCGGGCTTGCGCGTAATCCTAGATTATTTCTGTTGAATCTGTATAAGACAGAAAATGTTGATGAGATTGGTCCCATTAATAGTGCATGACGTCATTTATCTACTAACAATATGAGTAGCTGATTCAAAAGAACAAATTCTTCAAAAAATATTCGGAGTGTATTTTGACTATGAGTCATAGAATTTTGAAGCTTTAATCGGTTTTAATCATTTTCTATTGCTTACGGATCGAAAGAAAGAAATTTAAAAAACTAAGTCGTATTAAATCCCAATAGAAAACAATTGAGCATTTGTATATCATTCTCGTCGCAACATTTGCACATATTCTCTAGTCATAATCAATAATACATTTGCATTCATTTTTTATCTATCGACATCAATATCAGACGTGTGATAATGGTGATTAGACTCGAAATGAAAAATATCAAGAATAATCCGTCGAACATCTTGATTTTAGTAGCTGCTCCACCCCCATGCGTCATGCCTTGTTTATCGGTGCACATATTGACCCGAAGTCACATCTTTTCCAGATTTGCAATCGTGAGTATGTGGGTTGTCGGCATGGGTAAATGTAACTGATAGTGCGACTGGAAAGAAGATCCACCCACACCCAATGCAGACAATCACGTGCATTTTCTCGATTTGTGATTCGTGTTTAATATGGCATCCATGTGTGTGTCAATTTGTGCCGCCTATAAACAGTCATGTTTTCCTGTTTTGTCTATTTTCGTCAATGAGAATAATTATTTCTTTAATAGCGGACGTGTTTTGTTTGCTCTGTCTTTGTGAATGCCAGTGTGAACCGCGACGGAAACGAATAAAGGCAACAGGACTAATATTTATACAGCGTCTTACACTTTAAACATCTACATATATTCAGTTCGAATTATGACAGAAGAACTTTATATTCGCTTTAAATTGTGTGATGGATCAGTTCAAACAATTCTTGGTACCATGCTCAAGCCCTATCCTGATTCTTATCTAACTAAACTCGTCTTCAATAACGACTTTAAATCGACGAAAGATGATCAAGGCTTCTTTTGCGTCGACGAAGAGCCACAAATATTCGCTGCAATTCTTACATTTTACCGGCATGGTCAACTTCTTCTACCCAATATTTTTGTCAGCATTCGAGATTCAATCATTGACAAATACCTACTGCCTTTTGAAAAATTGCCATCGACTATTAATTCTCCTGAATCAACAATAACAATGAATATCACGCGTGTTCGTCTTCGTGGAGCAGCACGAACATTTGTTTACGCACCTTCGATGGAGCCCATGTCATACTTATGCACCATAGTGGATCCAATGTGGACTGATTTGCCCGAATCACAAATCAGTGATTTTGTTGTTGTCACATCACACTCTAATGGTATTGAATATGTGCGAAAAAGTTATTTGACGGTGATGAATTTTTTGGTTTCTAAAGGTTACGAAATCGAACGATGGGACGAACATAAGGAAGAAGTTGACTTGAAAAAAATGAACACATGAACAGCAAGCTGAATTTATTTTTCTGTACTTTTTTTGTTCTTTCGTTGTGTGAATAGAGAAACTGAATAACTTACACAAAAAACAAAATACAGAAAAATAATTCGATACCATTGCCAGAACTCAAATAAACTTACGTAGAGCTCAACTGTCATTTGCCTCCTTTGCAAAATAATAATATGTAAAGATAAATCAAATGGTAGCTTTCATCTTACAAGCTTATTTTTGAAAATCAGGATAATGCGGATAAAGAAGAGAATCTTGTTTACGGTGAAGTAATTCGGTATATTGTCCTACAAACATTTTTTTTGTTCAAATTCATAGTATGAGAGGACACTTTTACTTATGTAAATTATAAAGGCATGGAATTTCTTTGCAGAATGCACCTTAATCAACAATGATACATCTCGTTTAATTTTAGTAGTTGTTTTGTTTTTCAAACTTGTATAAGTCAATAGAAAATCGAAGGTTAGACAGAGTGCATAGATGTCATAATACCTTTACAGTCGGTATCGAGAGTTTTACGTCACAATACCCTATCCAGCAATAATTTATGGAGTATCCATTCTTAGTGCATCTACAATCTGATGTAACCACATTAAGCGTATCCACTTTTGGGTATCCACATTTATATATATATAAATGTGGATACCCAAAAGTGGAT
>OENM01000279.1:295-26440 GCA_900239745.1 Rotaria magnacalcarata | reverse complement strand
TGCAACTCACTCATATATACCGTATATATATAATGTGCACACCCAAAAGTGGATACACCTAATGTGGATACTCTAACGTGTTTGTGCTAAAACGTCGTTACCGGGTGTAAGAATATTATGATATCACTCTACTTTCATTCACAAAGTAAGGAACAGTAGAGTTGAACGATTAACTAACTAATTAAAAACCAACGCAGAATGTTGCAAGGATTACAAATGAAGATGACACTGATGATTGATTCACTCAGTTTACATCTATGCGCCAAGACTATATGATAGCCAAAAACTTACGGTTCAAAAATTGAATGTATCTAAATTGTGTACAATACGTAGATCTAATGAAGAAAAAGAATAGGTTTTGATATGAATTTTTATTAGGTCACCGATGGACATATGCGATGAATTTCCACTATATTATTCAATGAATTGACAAATAAATTGTTAGGTTCTTTGTGACTGTAGTAATGGTGCACAAGATACAACTGGATTATTATACAATTATTGTTTAACATTTTGACATTTGTGTGCATCCAACGATATATCCAATAAGTTTTCAACATCAAATACGATATTATTCAAATCATTATTTACTGAAAACTCTTATTGCTTTAATCTCGCTTATTGACCCAAGCTAAAAAAGCACGATCGTAAGCGACGGTCTGAATTAATTTCTTCTCAGTTTAGTATGCGTCCGTGTTACCGTCGTCTTTCAGCGTATCATAAACTATCAGATAGTCAAATTTTCGACCATTTGAGTGTCTTTATCAGTCGTTTACGTCTATTTACGGTGGCAAACTGTACAGAACAGTAGTATGTGCTAACATTTTTGGACATGTACGATCGATTCTGATCATCGTAGTACTCGACCTGAGGAACGAACTTTAAGAATGAAGAGCTAAAAGTCGATGAAACAATTTTCTTTTTCACTATTAAAAGTCAGTGGTGATCGATGTGTATACTGCCAAATGTTCGATGGGAACCGAATGTAATTTGTTTTTGGATGACACTGTGTTGTTCAATAAAATAATTCATAGTTGGGCACTATTCTCAAGGATGGTTGAGTTTTGTGTATTAAAAGCGCGCTGAATTTCTCGATTTGTCGATGTTCGATGAGTTTATAGTTCAAAGTATTGTAAACTAGTTGGCTTAGATTTCAGATATATATTTGATGTTACAACATGTTTGGATTTTTTGATTATGTCCCAATATTTCTATACACTGATTTCTTTGAAAATTACAGAAACTCACGGCTGAGTCTCTTAGTGTCCTTCTTGTTACTTTTGTTGAATCTTCTGTTGATAAATCACTCCATGAGTCTGTTACATTTTTCAATAATTGATGAATTATACCGCCACCTAAATAAAGAAATTAAATCGCTGTAGCACCGCTAGGCTCACGAAGTAAAACCAACTTGCTAATATGAAACTGGCAGGGATGTACCCCCTACAATATTTGGAAACTTAAAAATATTTGCTTAGTTGACAAGGCGAAAAAATAAATACCAAGTATGAACGTATGATGAAACTTTTCGTTTTCAAACACTAACCTGAAACATAACTTTACACCCCTCTCTCTTCAAAGTTCAAACGATCACGCCACTCCAAATAACAGTTGGGTGTCAGACTGAATGTCAGTGTAGGTTTGACGTTTCTCGACATTCACCCAACTTTTAGTTCAAGCAAGTTTGAAGCGACAGATGGCGGAGTTAGAGTAGGATTTTTGAAAATCGGAATAAACAAAGAAGTGCAATAAACGAGGAATAGTATTGTGCATTAATTCACTCCAAAGCATTCTCAAGTTGTTTATAAGAATGCACTAAAGGACTTATCTATTTTGATCTAAGTGCTCATCATTGGCAACCTGAATGGAATATGGACAATGAGTGTTATCTGTCTAAAACATGAATACAGTAAGTCATAGTGTAGTGAATAAAGAAAAACTTACTAGAAACATTGCCCATTGCTTTCTTTCTATAGTGTAGCAACGTATGAGGGCTTGAGCGTAGATGTGAGTAATGATTCGTTTACTTTTACACTCACGTCCACCTAAACCTAAACCGAATTTAAAAGTTTTCAAAAATGACATTTGATTTTTTTAACCAAGAAAGCTTTCTTTAAAAAAGCATAAAAAATAGATCGTTCTATGCAGAATTTCACTACTTACAAGATAGCATATTAGAAATGTTTCATTTAGATAAATAGATTCAAAAGAAATCAAAATTTTATTAGCGGCCCTAACGAAAAATGTTCTTTTTATAGCCAAACATAGTACGAGAAGCTGAACAGGAAGTTGTTTGAACATACTTTCTAGTTCTAACCATTTTCGATATAATGAGAAGAAAGCGTGTGAAAAAAGTAGCAGCATTACACTTTGACAAGCTGATATATCTACATTTATGTAATAAACAGCAATAAACGCTTCAAAAAGACACATAAGCATTTATAAAGACTATTTTATTTAAAATAGATGTCCCGATAAAATATTCGAAGAATATACAGGGTGTTCGGAAAGTCATTGACCAAAAAAAATAAAATATCCTCATTATGGCTGGAGAAAACGTATTGATTTTTTTACCAATGACAGAGGCGTGCACCAAGTTTATATTCATAAAGACATGACTAGGGAGACCCTTTGTTAACCATCACTATTAACTTCAACAAGAAAAATTTACTTTTTCACAGATAGAAAAAACTTCACTTTACCGAAAAAAATTGAAGATCTACGCTACAGCTCGATCTAACGAGCTGATTCTTTTATCAATGATAGAGCCGTGCTCAAGCTTTATATTCATAAAGATATGCCTAGAGTAATCCTTTATTAAGTATACTACTTAGTTGTTTCTCTATCTGTGAAAAAGTGAAATTTCTCTTGTTGAGGTCAACAATGCTACTTAACAAAGCGTCTCCCTAGGCATGTCTTTATATATATATAAAACTTATGCATACCTCTATCACTAGTAAAAAAAAATCAGCTTCTTTGCTTGAGTCGTACGGGACATATTCAATCTTTTCGTCGGGTGCGTGACTTATGGGCCATCCTGTATATGGCCCAAAAGTCAGTTCGCCAAAATAAAAATTGAATATTTCCATTACGGTTCGAACAAACGGGGTGATTTTTTTATTAATAATAGAGGCATGTTCAAGCTTCATACCCATAAAGACATGCCTAGAAAGATCCTCTGTTAAGTATACTGCTTGCTTTTTCTATCTGTGAAAAAGTAAATTTTTCTTGTTGAGGTCAATAGTGATAGTTAACAAAGGGTCTCCCTAGTCATGTCTTTATGAATATAAACTCGGTACATGCCTGTCATTGGTAAAAAAAATCAGTACGTTTGCTCGAGCCGTAATGGGGATATTTAATTGTTTTTGGTCAATGACTTTTCGGACACCCTGTATAAGAATTACGATGTATCGATTCAATTTGTTTAGAATAAAAGATTTTACTAAAATAAAAGTACGTTTTAGCAATTTCCTACTTTTTTCAGTTTTTGTAGGTAACCTAGGAAAGTGGATAGTAATATTGGAGAAAAAATTGAATTTCTTTTAAATGTAGGAATTATATACAATAAAGATCTCATCCGGTCTTAGTCGATTGATTTCTGCCTCTTCCTTGGTTACACCACTGATGTAGACACTTTGCCTAGTGATAGAGCAACTTTGAAACGTGAGCGATAGTCCTACGAAATAGTTCATTGAGTTAAAAAAGTTTTCTTTGTGTACAAAGATCTGATTCATAAAAAGGATATTATAGGAAGTTACCGAGAAAACTAAATTTTAACGCCCATAAATAATGTAAAATGGTATTATTTTTAGAGAATAACATTGTTTCTTGTATATAAATAAAGATATTATTTTGTCAAAAGAATAGACAAGTTTAATTATCCTTTTTAACGTCAATGACGTTTTAATTCAGGTAACATTCAAGTTTTTTCATGTCTAAAGATTAGAATTAACCATATCGAAAATCAAGTATAATTTATTTTGAGCATTCATCGGCATTCATCCTTATTTCTATTAAAAACGTACTTTGAAAAATGACTTGAAATAAATCTACTGATATTATTGTATGTTTTCACACATGTCAAACGCTTTCTGGATAGATAAGAATAATGATGAAGTATCTTTATTCTTTAACCACTCACACAGCGCCATCTTTCTTAAGTAATGGTGTATGTAAAATTAAACCAATCGGTATAAAATAAGTGATTAGAATATATATGAAACGATAGACAGTTGCACTTCATAGACATAAACACAATAGATCATTTCTCGTTAGTCCAAATATGATCAGCATAACATTCGATCAAATACAGTAAGAAGAACAAAGCACTTTTTACTTTACTTCATTTCTAAAATTACGAATTCTTTTTTATTTTAACAATATATTTTCTTTGTTCATTAAAATGAGAGATTAGAGTCTTTTCAGATTCGACAGTCTACACATTTAAGCTATTAGTGATCTTATTTGAACGATAGATAATGGATTATATCTTAAATTAGTAGATATGTAGAGGAGTATTTACCCCGGTCGAAGAAAACGATCAGTAAATGGTCGTATACAATACAAATACGGTCCGTTTTACGTGCCGTATTTTCTTCGTATAACAGGCGCAGTAATACACCCGTATACTCTATAGAATACGATAATATTACGCCGGCTTATATACGGTGTCCTTGTATGATCGTAATACTGCCCCTGTTAAAAACCTTTAAACGGCCGCTTTACGACGGAATACGATGCAAAAACGACTGTTTATGGTAATGTTACGCCGGTTTACGGTGGTCCGTTTTGATCGACCAGGGTAATTACTCTGACTTATTAACAGTCATGCCTCGTAGCACAAAGAAATCTGTATAGGAAATGATTTAGTAAGATATATTTTATACTATACTACAGCAGTTTATTACCATAATTACTACTATCAGCAATCGTAAATTTCATCTTTAATGATTATACAAATGTATAATTCTGTTTGGTTGATGCATAATCATTATTAACGATCATTATGAAAATGAAAAATATTTATTATCACTATTTGATGTAGCAACATTTTCAAAGCAAATTTGTTTGCACTATAAACTGGTATATAGACTATGAAAACAAAAGTAAATAGTTTTTATCAAGACCATCTATTATAGAACAGCACTCTGTGCCATCAACATCGGTCAAATTACGAAGAAAAGAGAACAGTATATGTTAAGATAAGAGATGAGTTTCAACTTTTTATGTCTATCTTCTGATGCTTTATTCTTTACACTGGAGATCAAATAGAGAAACAGAGGAGCATCAATAGTAGTTAATATTACTAGACTTGGTAACCGTTGTTTCTGGCATAAACAATATTTACAACAATTTTTAGTAATATGATTAATATTGTTTTAAAAATAAAGTATTCGAAACTAAAATACGTATGTGTAAGTTTTTACATTGGTTTTCAGTATCTCATATTGATATCATAAAATGAAATAATATATTTTAGATATCCACATACCTTTTTCATACAAGTATTTTGCAGTAAAATTGTCTATTATTATCCAAATTTAAATAATGAGTAATATTTGAACAAAACGATTCATCATACAAATGTCTCTGTGTCACAAGATATTCCAAGCTATATAGTTTTAGTCTTGTTGATAAAACAAGCACATTTTGTTTCAGCTAATAATTTTCTTCCATTTGATTTTTGAGTATAATCATTCATTTCGCCTACATACTTCACTCTAAAAAAATCGGCTCTTTACTGAACCCCCAAAAAAGGTTCCGGAGATTTCTAAAAACACCTAATGATGTCCAAAGTTTCAAAAAAAGGATAAAAAAATCTGCGAAACCTGTAAAGGTTCTTACCGTCTGCCCAAGTTAAGAACCTTCTGCTACGAAACCTTTTTTTAAGTTCCGTAGAGCAGAAAAGGGTTTCGTAGGGGAAATACGAAACCTTTAGAGTTTCATATTAAAACCAAATGGTTTCGTACTAAACCCTCATGATTTCGTAGAATTTGATACGGAACTCTAATGGTTTGGTATTTCCCCTACGAAACCGTTTTCTGCTCTACGGAACTTAAAAAAAGGTTTCGTAGCAGAAGGGTCTTATCCTGGGCACACGGTAAGAATCTTTAAAGGTTTCGCAGATTTTTTTATCATTTTTTTTGAAACTTTGGACACCATTAGATGCTTTTAGAAATCTCCGGAACCATTTTTGGGGGTTCAGTAAAGAGCCGATTTTTTTTTAGAGTGTTCACATAAGGCTTTTTCTTCATTCGCAAACATCCAAATATGAATAAAGAAAAATATTGACATCTTAATGTTTCCTTTAAAGTAAAAGAGGAATACTTTTAACAATATTTACAGAGATTTTCATCGATAACGCGTCGGTATGAAATAGGAACGTCTGTTATTTTTATTTTTATTTTAAATAATAAAATCATACATGAATATCGTTATATTTATTTTAGATAATTCTTAAATTTTAATCATGTCATCTAGTGATTCGATTGAATCAGCTCAAAAAGCTGTATTAGCTGAAGTAACAAAGCATGATCATGAATTGAAGCATGTTGAACCGCCAGGAGAATCAATATCAACTACTCAAGCTAAATTATTACTTGAAGTACAAGGCGGTAAACATGAATTACATCATGTGGAACTACCAGCTGAATCTGTATCAACCACTCAAGCTAAATTGTTACTCGAAGTACAAGGTGGCAAACATGAGCTAAAGCATGTCGATCCACCAGTTGAATCTTTATCAACAACTCAAGCTAAAGTGTTACTTGAAGTACAAGGCGGTAAACATGAGCTAAAACATGTTGATCCACCAGCTGAATCTTTATCAACAACTCAAGCTAAAGTGTTGCTTGAAGTGCAAGGTGGTAAACATGAATTACATCATGTGGAGAATCCTCCACAAGATGGTTTAACTGATGTTGAAAAACAAGCTTATCTAGAAGCAAAACAGCAACCATAATATATAACTTATATGTCTATAAACTAAACATATAACTTTTCCTGGTTCGTCAAATTTTTTCTTATAGTTGTTAAAATAAAATTGGATTTGTGTAACACACACACCATGAATCATGCATATATATATTAAGGCGAATTTATTAATGAGTTAGTAAAATATTTATAGATGTGTACGTGCAAAGTAAAAAAACTAAGAATTTTAATTTTGACAAGTATTCTGAAAGAAAATATGCCTACGGATACAGATCATTCTTCAGTATTAATTGCTAGATTTGAGACATGCTTTTGCCTAACATTTTAATGGTAGTATAAATCTATGTAAGATGCAGAGATGGGCAAGTGAAGTCGAAAAATGACTTGATGTAATGATTTTTTGAATGAATTATGACTCAACTTGACTTGGCTTGACTTGAATCGAAAAAACGCTCACTTGCCCATCTCTGGTAAGATGAAAGGAGAAAAGAAAATAAGCAAGCTTGATGAAGTCAAATTGACAAATAAAGAAGTAATGCGCAATAGTTGACGATATTTTTGAGATTGGTGACTAATGTCCCGCCTCAAAATGTAGCCAAAGTGATAATAACAGATGATCAATGATCGAGAAAGCATGAAAAGGAATACAATCTTCAAAATCGTATAGAAAAATTGTAAATGAGATGAATTATTCATTAGTAGGGATGAACTGAAATTATGCGGGTGGATGAATTAAACATCAACGAACAAAATTCCCATATATATATATATATTCATTGTAGAAATTATGATAGAAACAATTCAATATGATTTCACGACCCTCCTACTCATCTTTTTCTTAAATTTTATTGCAAAATTCAACGAAATTTGAATTTAAAGGTTTTGACTGCTTGAATCTTAGTTCACAAAAAAATATCTTCACAGTATTAAAAGGTGTGATGTGTCACATTTTGATTAGGTGAACGAACTATTTTATTGAATAGAAAACAATACAGATCAAAATCGATTATCTCTTGCAGCAAGTATTTTTTCTAATATTGTTTCTCTCAACGAATTTTGAAAGAAAACTGTTTCCTTTCTTGATACTATTTTTCAAATATGAGACTCTCGAAATAATCAGCTAGATATTGTCAAAGGAGAATTTTTAAAATTTTTATTTATAAATTATATAGTATCTTTTGATCAGTTGAAATGAGTTCCAAATTTTTAAATTGTAGAAGATGAATTGGAACGACTAAATCTCGAACTATTTGTCATTATTTTAAAGTCACTAGTACGCATATGAATTTTTTGATTTAATCTGAAATGTATTAATCAAACGGTTTACAAATAGAATTCTATTTAATCATACAAACAACGTATCAGCAAAATTCTAATCTAACTAGTAAATGCTACTGCAATATCATGTTCTTTTTCATCAAACATTAATGTAAAATTCAGCAAAAATAATTACTTTCGACCCTGTATCATAAATGATATTGGCAAATTTATCATCTACTGTCAACATAGACATATTACCTTTTTCTCAGTTTTTTTTAAAAACTGTCTCTATGCACTATATTATCTTATGTCTATATAATTATGAGATAACTCTTTTTTTTTCAAATATCAATATTAAAATTTATGTAAATGTAATCATAGAATTATTTTATTTACGTTAAATGAAAATATCACTACTGTGGCAATATATTGTAAAAAAGCAATTGAAAAAATTACGGAACGAAAAAAGAATCGAACGATTTCTAGTTTAACTACGTGATATACTTTTTTTTCTTTTAATAAGATAACAGAATAAAATAATATGATAACTTTAGATGTCCTTTCAACGTGCCTATCTTCTTTATTACAGTACACGTTCGTCTGATAAGATAATTTACAATGAATAAGGTGAAAAGTATGCTTCAATAAGTAGACGAACATATTCTTCGTCTTGTCATCAAATAGACAAATAAAATTTCTCTTTCTCTCTCTCTCTAACACATATATTTATATTTATGGCAAAATCAAGTGGTGGTGCTGATTATGATTTAATTTTTAAACTAGTTCTTATCGGTGATAGTTCTGTTGGCAAGGTACACTTGATTTTTTTCCAATAATAATTTACTATTTCGTCTTTGTTAAGAGTAATCTTTTATTACGTTTTACTCGTAATGAATTTCGTCTTGATACACAATCAACAATTGGAGTTGAATTTGCTTATAAACAAGTTTTAATTGAAGGAAAAAAGATAAAAACTCAAGTTTGGGTAATTGATTATGTTTCTGTAGTTATTTTTAAATTCTTTTAATGTTATCATCATAGGATACAGCAGGACAAGAACGTTTCAAAACTGTTATACCACAATTTTACCGTGGTAGTGAAGGTGCTTTAGCTGTATTTGACTTAACTAAACCTGAATCATTTGATCATATAATAACTTGGATTGAGGAATTACATCGGCATACACCATCTGACGTACCAATTGTACTCGTAGGAAATAAATCTGATTTAGTTGATCAACGTAAGATATCACGTGAGCAAGCAACAAGACTTGCTGAGCAACTTAATATATCGTATTTGGAAACATCAGCACTTAATTCATCTAATGTTGAACAAGCGTTTCTTACCATTGTTAACAGTATTTTTTATAAAAAAATGCCTAAAACAGTCGATAATACATCAACAATAGCATCGTCAGGACAAACACCAACATCAACTGTTTCGGTACCTTCCGATGCACACGTTGTGATTTCATCGACTCCAAAATCATTTCGTTTGAAAGATAATCAAAAACCAGCTGAGTCGAATAGTGCTAAGTGTTGTATAAATTCTTGATTCTTTTTTCTTCTTCTTTTATATTATTTTTAATTAAATATCTATGTAATGAATTCTGTAATTTTTATAAAACATGTCTTAGTTGTGAAAATTACTAGAAATTTTCCTAACTTCGTTTCGTTTCTATAATTATATGCTTGAATGAAAGAAAACTCGTTTAAACATGTACAAAAATACTGAAAATTCAATTGAAATATCCAACATAAAAAGAAATTATACGAGGCTATTATGATCGAATGAAATCGACATTAGGTTTGTAGACAGTAACAATAATTGACTTGTTCCAATATTATGAACGGCTGAACCAGCTGGAATGATTGCTCTAGGAATGAAATGAGACGGAACTGATGATGAACTTAGTATAAAAGTACGATTGCGATCAGTTGATGGTAATTCAGTAAGCATTCTAGTATTAAAACTATCTTCTCGAGAATAGAAGACATCATTTTTTGAGGTTGCTGATTCATCACGCCAATGAACACGTTGGTTTTTAAGTGAATTCATACGTGAAAATATAAAATTATAATTATTTTCAGATGATACATCAGCATCATCATTACTTGATTCCATGAAAGGACCATTATACGAGCTAACGTAAATTCACCAATGAGAAGAGAAATGTTGAAAGAAAATAAAGAATTTTAATTTTCCTATACCGTAGAGTCTTCGTTTGTTGCGTATTTTTCATGATACGTGGAAGTCGACTTTCCATCAAGTTCATTTGAGGTCTTCGCGGTAAACTATAAAGCAAAATAAGAATTCAATGCAAATTGTGTATCTATATCGTATTAAAGTTAAATGAATAAAAAAGTGCAAAAAAATAAAGGAATATGAATCAAAAAGGCGTAATTAGAATACTGACACCAAATACACAACATAAAAATACTCATTGAAGAATATAAATATTCAACATAGTATATTTTTCGGATTATTTGTTTTGGTTTTCTCTTTAATTCACATACGTGGGAAGGCCATAAATGATGTGGCAATGGATTTGAGCCCATTACTACGACATCGTTAGTCACAAGAGTAGAAGAATAGAGCAGACGACGAGTAGGAATATTTTTCCGACAGCTGTTAATGAAAAAATGAATCGAAATTTGTGCTTCAATATGTTTATTTTAAAATAATAATGATGCATAAATAGAACTTGATGTAAATCAGAAAAAGAAGTGAGAGAAAACTTGACAAATAAAATTGTTTCTGTGAAACTTTCATTTTCAAATAACCAGCAAAAGAAAAGAGCTCAGAAGAATTCAATCGAAGAACTAATTTCGATAAAAGATTGATAGAATGAATGAGCACTTACTGATGTCTCATGCAATAAATGGCGACAACAATAACAGGAATAAGTAGAGCACCAACAGTGATTAGGAGCCAGATAGCTAACTCGCCTCCCATTTGACCTGCAGTGTTCATCATCATCACATTAAGTAAAAAATTTGTTTCAATTAACTTACGTTCAGTGTAGTGTGGAAACATTTGTCTATGCAAATAAATTATGAAAATAACATTACATATACTAAAAACAATGTCAATAATTTAAACGTATTATCGCAATTGAACGAGACTTTGTTTGATTTATTCGTCCATCTGTCTATATCTATTGAGTAAACAGATATATTATTTACTATTCCCACTATAAACGCATAGCATTGTACCAATATAACTAGCTCTTAAATCTTACTGTATACATGCACTTAATCACAAGTAGACAGATATAAAATAATCAATTGTTATTAGTCTAATTATTGAAACTATCTACTTGGTTCTCTATACGAGAGAAAAGGACAGTTTACTTGACCTACGGCAAGAAAGAAAAATGATTGTAACAAACTTAAATGGGACTCTGGTCGTCTCGTTTTATTCTTGAAACGACTAGTGACTGGTTTCCTTACCTCATACTTTTCTTGTGCCATTTTTTCTCTTGTCTGTTCTTTTAGAGAATGAAGAATTGATGATTAAACTGAGACATCAACACTGCGACGTTAACAGAACAGAAAAAAAAGAACGACACATAGCTAAGTGTTTGAACCAATTCATATCTTAAGTTCATATCCATATCTCTTCTTTCCTGCGCTAAGCATTTATTCAATGTCTTTTGATAGTATAACTTGTTAGAATATTATAAATATATGTAGAAAGGTGAATCGAAACCAAATTTCATAATTCTAGTTGAAAAATTTTCTCGTCACAGATAGTACTTCGTACAAAAATAAAGTGTTCCTAGCATAATGATTACAGAAACAATAACGGTTATAAGTCGTACATATCCGTAAATAGATTTCTAGCAGCGATATTATTACGTATTTCAGCCTACTGATAGGAAAATCTCCATTGGAGATGAGCTTTTAATGTTGCTGATTTCAATTTTCAAACATATTTTCTCATAAAATCATAGAATGCAATTGCTTGAACTTGAAGTGAATCTTGTACTGGCGACTACCTAACTACAATGGCATCAACTGTTATTGCACAGTTCTTAATTTCTATAATATTATCGAGTTCTATTCGTATAATGCGTTAAATTGTTGAGCCTTGGATTCACAGTCTACTTACAAACTCGACGGATGCTGAGCTATAACATATTAAGAAAATTCGTTTTTTAAAGATAAAGTCATACTTTGGCAGACTTGTAGCAGATCTATCAATACCACTAGCATATTTTCCAGAGCAACTATGTGAACTGATTGATTTTTATTCTTTTTTTATTAAGTATAATAAATGAATTAGCTAGGTTAATAATCACACGGCGCAGATTACAAAACAAAATTAATGTAAGTATGAGCAGAAAAAAATAAATTGTTATTCAAAATCTCGTTTCATAATTCGCGATTATGTATTGTAAATAGTGCACACATCGTTGGATGTCAGTTCTCGACTATACACTCTAAAGTCATCAATAGCACCAATAAATGGCATGGTCGAGTTGAGCATTCCTCCATGACAGTTTCCTGAATCGAAAAGACTATTAGCCAACGTTACATACATCGGCGAAGAACCACTTGCCACAAAAGAAGTTGCTGAAGNCAAAGCATATGTCATCCAACTATTCACATAGAGTTGTAAGCCACTTGTAGGACTCCATGTTTGTACAATATGATACCAAGTGCTCAAAGAAACATTCGGTCCCAATAATGATAGAGTGACACCATTATATATCTGTGCTACCAATGACCCATTACCTGTGAGACCTATGAATGGCATACACCAACCAGTACCATTCAACGAACTTGACACATGAACAAGTGTACCTGATAATGATTGAGGATACACCCAAAAACTAATGGAGAATTCGTGATTGGAAATGCTAAGAGAAGTAAAGCCGACTGCTTGAAAATATGAAGTATTCGAACCAGTGAACGAAATTGCTGGAGAAGACCAACGGCCGGATATTATGGTGTATGCGGAAGCTGTAGCTAATACTGAATAGGGTCCAATGTCGAGAAGTGGCAATCTCCCATTATCGAATGTAAACCATGCCTCGAGTGAAGCCTGCTCGAGTATTTCACAAGAAGACTTGGCTCGAGAACTCACTGATAGTTGATCTATATAGCCCTGCAATATAATGAGAGAACGAGAAAGATTTAATATTTATCTTCAACATTCTTTAGTTGTAATCGACTTGAGAAAAAATTGAAATAGACAAGAAACAAAACAAATTATTTTCGATTACTATTAAAATGAGTGCATCTATTTGGAACGTCTTATCTCTAAAGTATTCAAACTCAAATAGCTATACCATTCTTGTTGAAACTTTCTACTAACATTTTTCATGAGATGTCTGATTTTTCCAAATATAAAAAGAATATAAAATGTAAGATATCTATACCTCAAACGATTTGTTTCCAAGAAATGTGATTGAATTGTAGCCGATAGAAAAATTTCCTGAAACCACCCGTAATGGATTCAATGTATTGCGAGAACTATCGAGAAATCCATTGAGATAGATCGATTGTTGAAACTTGCTCATGTCAAATACGAATGCAACATGAATCCATTTATTAAGTGATAAGATAGTTGCTCCCCATAAATCATCGTTGTAGAAGCCAAAACTTAAATAGGGGTTCGAATTATTTCTGCGAATAGCCAAGTACAAGCAACTGTCGTTATTAATCACAGGACACATGGAAACTAGAACATGGTCGGACGAATTCGAAAAAGCCGTAGGATACAGCCAGGCATCAATGGTAAAACTAGTATTTCCCAAAGGAATATATGATGTTGAAAGCGATGGGTTCAATGTAGAATTGAGAAAAAGCGCTTTATTATTGTATCCAGTAATAAATGCTGGAGTTTTGCTTGTAGTAGTCAAATAATTATTTGTATTATCAAGAACGGTTCCATCAAATGACCATTGAGCGAGTTGATTGATTGTCGAAGCCCATGTTTGGTTTACGCATGAACCACTACATGAATAGGATGGCGCTGCCGTTGTCGTCGTTGTACTCGTTGTTGTTGTTGCTAAAAACGTTGATGTTGTATGTCAAGTTACAAAATTTTCTGATTTTTTCTAGCTGTTAGGTCCTCTCAAATAGTCAATGATTGAATGCGATATTTTGCGGCAAATTCATATTCCTCACGAACTCGTATAAGTTCTACATGTAGTCAAGGATGTATAACGTGACAAGTAGTAAGGTAATACATGAGTACATTATCAGGCAAAAGTAGAATCGTTATCTCTTCCTTACTTGTTGATGTAGTTTTTTCAATCGTAGTTGACGGTGATATCAACCAGATAGTAAGAACTGTAGCGAATATTGTTCCTCCAAACAATATACCAAGGGTAAGACCATATTTAAAAGACGACCACAACGAGATAGATTTCAATGCATCACTTTTCAAACTATAGCAAGATATGATTTATTTAAAAAAAGATTTCTGAAGTTTTACTCTTCTGCTTTAATATCTTTCGTAGTAGCAGGTTGGAAAGTATTATTGATCGATGGATACGAGGTTGTTGGTTGAGCTGCTGGTTTGAATGCCCAAAGACTCCTTTGAGTATCGGTTTCTGTCGTTCGATGTGTCATGACCATTTGTACCTCACAATCGAAATCAGAATTTTTACTTATGCTGGGTTATTTTTTCAAAATTCGATACATTTTTAATTATTTCAATAATTGCTTTTCTCTTTCGTATTCAGATAAGCAGTATGCCAGCATATGTCCCTTTCTTCTAATGAAAATTTCGGTCTGTATAAAAAATATGAGAAAAGACTTATAAATGCTTTATCGGTGATGACTTCGTAAGCAAATAATTTTTTCTGACTTTCTCATCACTCTTGAAAAATAAATTCAAATTGCGGTTTAAAATAAGTAAATAACTGTTTCATAACTTCAAGTAAAAAAATAATAAACACTCGATTGCAAAGTTACACTATACCTCTTTCAATACTCCCACCATCATCATAATGTCATCAATAAGGTTGACTCGTTACTTTTCATGAACAACAGCAATTAAATGGTTCATTTACAACCGACTCTTGAACAATAATAATCTTGCATCACAGAAAAACAATGCATTTTCGTCGCAATGCTTTTTGCTACATCATAATTTCGGGAAAAATTTATATAGAATTTGTAGTGCAAGTTGTGACATTGGAATATTTCAACTAGCTTGCTTATCGGTTACGTGGTAATGATGCGCATATAAATGCGGATATTGGAATATCATGAGAGCAAGATCTAGGAAGTATCATTGTACTTTTTTGAGTGCATATTAGTATATCGATCATGTTTAGGTATGAATATGATGAGGAGATGGTAGAATTTTCGGTGCGTCTTATGACCATTTGATTGAAGACGGCATGTATGTGAGTGTGATTGTGGATGCAGTATTGCTAGTGCAACTAGATTTGATAATTTATGTATGGCACCAGAGTGAATACCGTTATTGAAGTGACTGGGAACTATTTTTACAGATGAATCAACAATTGATATTCTCCCCAATACTTATGTAAGCTTTGACCTCGCATTCAGAAAATGTCATAGAAAGAAAGTGTTTCGTCCTGAGTGAGTCATCATGATTGCGCCAGTTCGTAATTTGCAAATATTTCAGCACAGGCAAATCGTAGAATCATAAGCCCTCTTGACAACATGCAAAATGAAATTCTCTACATAAGTGGTAATAAAAAAAACTCCATTGAGTTCCTCCAATAATATTTTAATAAGGTTGAGAGTGAAGCACTGTATGATAGTGAAATATCCTAATATTCTGAGAGCCAGAAATTCGAAAATAACCACGATAATTTTTCTTTATATGTCGTAAGGTATTGTGACCATTTTAACAGATCGATTATTTATACATTAGAAGAACTCCTATCTGTAATAAGATGTAGGAGTACCATATACAGATGAAAGATACCACGAATGATTAAAAAGAACGTCAAACCATTTAAATCTCATAAACATTGAGCTGGTTGAGGGTTCTGTCTAAGATAATGTTAATGAAAACATGCATTTTCAAAAGATTGAAAAACAAAAGAATTTAAAGAACAAAGTAAATAATTATAACCTAACAAAAGTTGACTGCAAACTGTGTGCACAATATGATCGGATCTTTTCTCAAAGAAGCTTCTATAGTCCTAAATCTAATAATGATAATAGTGTTCATGAACTTCATTTTATCTTATTTCAAGTCTTTTTTTACAGAGTAAAAGATAATGCCATTAAATACTTTTTTTGGAATAACAAGAAGATTGTCTTTTGGCAATAATTTCACTTTTCTTTCACTATCAAAACAATGAGACATTTCACTATCGCACAGCTCTTCCACTTCAGTCTAAAAAAAGGAAGTATTGAAATAATCCTAAGGGTTTCTTCTTACCATGCTCCCAGAGTAATTCACGGTGTGCTCTCTTGAAAAAGAAACGTTAGGATTCTGTGATGCAACTGTTCTGAAAGATTTCCAAAGTGCTCCCTGTCATAATCACTGTGAATCATCAAATATTTAGGAATGGATGTTCTTCATCTGGGAACTGCATGAATACGATCTATCCTATTGTTGAACTATGTCAATAAGACATTTTCGCTGCATCAAAAAACGAACATTCGTAATATTTACACTAAAATGTCTTTCAGTTGCTAGGATCTGTAAGGGAAATCTGGAGATAGGACGAGAAAGTCGCAACACTTCAATATAAATGTACACTCAGTATTTTCTTCGAAAATATATGTGATTTACATCAAACCTAGAATTCTGGAATTCGTATAATTGTATGCAGTCGCTTCAAGAAAAAAATGTATTTCAGTGAACATTGTACAACATAAGTATGGGTACTGCCGAATATTCTCACTGAAGTTCATTTTAGAAACGATTGGTTATCCATTGATGCAATTATTGTTTGAACTTGTGTATTAAAATGCGTCATGGAGCATATCATCAAAATTTGCTCATAATCAGGGTTGCCACCTCTTCCGCTTTTTGCGGAAAGTTTCCGCTTTTTTACTTTTTTTCCGCTGTTCCGCTTTTTTCCGCTTTTTCGTATAAAACATGTTGTATATCAAACTTACGTACAGAATAATATTTTGATATTATTGAATCAATTATTATTGTTTACAAATACCGTGAGTCAGCATTTTTTCATGTTTTGAAACTTTGATGAAATAAAAAGAAATACAATAAATGTGAAAAAATGCCTAATATTCTCAGAAGCATTACAAATCTGCAACAATATAAGCTTCCGCTTTTTTCTCCGCTTTTTCTGTTTTTCTTTCCGCTATTTTCCGCTTTTTAAGATCAGTTTTCCGATTTTTAGACTTCGTCAGGTGGCAACCCTGCTCATAATTGATATCAATAAAAAAAACATATTACTGAAGGGTGTGTGTAAGAAAAAGGAAGTAATGAACCAAACTATGTAGATCACAAAATATATTCAGATGCTCATCAAAATGTGATACGTTTTCTTTTAAAAACAATTATTGGCATACAATTGTTAGTAAATCCAATCGATTTTTTGTATCGAACAAACTACTTTCATTTTCTTATTATCATTAACTGTTGGACACAATCATGTCTACTAATAGATGGTTCATGTTTGATCATGTACTTATTTACCGTAATTAATCGATTATTTGTTCAATTTAATTTATGCGAATGATTAATATTTATCTCTATTATTTCGTACTTCATACAGAATCTGATATGTTCTCTTGAGCTAGCTGATGAAATTCATTCAAAATCTGTCCTTTTTAAGATAAAGTTTTGTTTTTAAATGGTAGTATTTTCATTTTTATAATAATAGAATATAAGAGAATTAAAAAAAGAAAATAATTATTTTAAACTTTGATTTTTCACATTAATAAACACAAAATTAAAAATTTTCTAGCAGCAAGTATTACTCTTCTGTCGATCATTGCCGTCTGTTGTTGAAGACGGTTGAATAGGAATGCCTCCTGACCGAAGTGTGCTCGTATTATTTGAATTTGATGGTACTTTTTGAAGCATACCTTTGACAAACAGATAAATTTAATTATTAAATATTTTCAATTATTAAGAAAAAACTTACGAGCAGCTAAATCATTAAAAAGTTCTCCAATGCCTTGGTTGAGCTTAGCTGATGTATGGTAAAGTTTTGCATCGACTGATTGAGCATATTCTTCGGCTGTTTGCATAGATACATGACGATCTTTTTCAAGATCGATTTTATTTGCAACAATGCATAAAACCACATCATCGCCTAGCATTCGTTTTAATTGTTTCACCCAACCTTTTACCTTAAATAAAAGATTAATTTTACTCGTTTAATTTTTTTCATTATAAGACAAGCATACTCGATTGAACGAATCCTCATCTGTAATATCGAAAACTAGGAGAGCACCATTGGCATCACGATAATATAAAGGACTAAAAACAAAACACAATTCAATATTGCAGGTATTTTCAATAGATTAAACATAAATACCCAAGTGCTTGAAATCGCTCTTGTCCTGCTGTATCCTAATGAGAAGAAGAATTTAAATAAACATTTGCTAGTAGAAATTTGACTAACCCATATAGCTAAATCAACTCGGCGACCATCCAAAGTTAATCTTTTTGTTTTAAAGGAAGCCTAATTAAAACAGAGTGAACAATCGTCATACTATTGAACTCATGAACTCACCTGCTGTGTCTCAACATGTTTATTATTAAATGAATTTTCCGTGTAGCATGAAATAATGGAAGTCTAAAACAAAGAAATGTATAGACGTTTGAGAAAACAAATTTGTTATTACTCAAGTTTCTTACTTTACCAACACAGCCTTCTCCTAACAGTACTATTTTGAACGTGACACTTCGACTCATTGTTTATTGCATAACCAAATGATATCTGAAATCTAAAATGGTATATTTTTGTTTTTTTTATAGTTATAAAATATAATTATAAATTAAGTCATGCATGTGTTCACGTAAAAATTGATCAACTGAATTGCTACTGATTAAAACTTCAGATCAAACTCCTATTCATATGAAACGGTTGTTATCTACTACGATTTCTACCAACTCAAATGTGTTAAGAATGTATAGAAATATTTAATTTTATCATACCTTATATTTTGTTGTATAAAAATGCAAATTATGACTGATGATGAAAGATTAGAAGATGTGTATTTCAGTTGAGATAAATTCAAAATTATCTAGACAAACAGATAAAACAAAAGAGACATTAATCGTATGATTTGATTTAGACAAAGGAGATTTTTAGATCTGTTTGTTTTTTAATATTATCTATATAATGAGAATATAACAGAAACTCATTTCTTTTTTACATAAGCTAAATAGTTATCATGTTCACGTATTTCTGTGCGTTGTAGAAATGCTTTCTTTTCAACATATGAATCTTTACCACGCCGATGAGAATCCAAATCATCTTTTAATGATTCCGATGCTTTATGAGAATCCCAATCCAGACGAGATTTTTCTAATGTTGATAATTTCTGCTTTTTACCGATACCAAGACGATCGAGTACGGAATTAGCTCCTGTTAACGAAGGAGCTGGTCGTTTCAAAGACGCACTTTCAGTAGATTCCTTTGCCGTGGTTGTAACTGGTACCGAAATTTTTTCTCCAGCAAATTCAAGTATTTTATTTGCAACTATTGGTTTTGGAGTTTGTACTTGTGGTTTTGGTATTTCTGCTGTTGTTATCGTCTTTGAACTATTTTTTGCTGTCGATAATGGTAATGATTTTGTACTACTTGCAAAACTTCTCCAAAGTTGATCTGTTTTTGATGCATCATAAGGTGTTATATTCAAATTGTCATCTTTTTTCTTATTATCTGTTTGTTGGTCTTGACTGTTGGTAGTACCATCGACGTTATCATCGTCATCATCATTATGATCTGATTCATCACTTGGGTCAGATTGTTCATTTTGATTTTTCGTTGGACAATAATCATCATCATCATCATCATCATCGTCATCATCATCATCTAAGTTAACTTTTTTGCTGACTAGCTCCTTTTTACTCATTTTTCGATGTAGAATATCTAGAATAATAAATAAAGCGTTAGACGTGTGAAGCAACAAAAAAATATTTTAATTATGATATTTTGTATCTTTGTTCTCGAACAGAATCTTTTGCAAGAAAACAAAAATTGATAAATATTTAGAAAAAGGAAAGAATAGATGAAACAGATCGAACAGCAACAACGAAAATAATATACAAAAGTACAAAATTAATTGTTTTTTGTATGGGTAACAACGGCACTATCATTTTCGTCGATTGAATGTGATTCAGTCAAATTTCTTGTACGAGCCTTTCGTTCAACATTAGGAGTTGGTGACGGTTCACGTGAAGATTTTACTGATGATACTGTTGATGCATCTGAATCCGAATCATGGTCATGATCTTTGTTTTGTTTTCTAAAGTTTCTATTTTTATTCGGAAATAAAATTGCTGATATCGATGGTGGAAGGCCAGGTGTTGATTGATGATGTTGTTTTAATAGTATATATAGACCTTCAGCATGTTTTAATAATGGTTCCAATGGAACTTTAAGTGAAAGATCATTAATGTGCTATGAGATATATAGATTCATCTTGAATTTATTCAAATAAAAATAAAACAACGTACTTTAAGAATTTCATTACAACCAAATTTTGAATCCATAATAACTTTTTTTTGCGAAATTAAAATAGCTAAACAAACAAGTAATTCAAAATTTTGACATAAATTATCCGTCCATAAGACCTATAAAATTGTTATTTTCTAATGAAATCATTTAAAGAAAATCATTATTATGAATTTACCTCCCATAAACACATAACATCATCGAATGAAAATTCACGTTTAAAACAAATTAGCATCCACCGGAAGAAAAAATACATATTACTTGAATTATTTTCAACTAAAATAAATTGTAAAGACCAAAATAAATGACATAAAGTACATGAAATCAATATCAACATTAAGTTTTCGATAATTATTTATTGAAGTCTAGAAAATTATTTGTCTAGCTCTTCTTACCTAGATAATTCGCAAGTTCAGCATCAATAAATTGAAGGAGAGTGTGAAGATTACTAAGTTGACGTTTTATATGTGATTGATCCATGTGAAAATTTTGTTCCATTCGCTCCATGAGTCCAGCAAAACACCAAAATGCATCAACTTCATTTTCCATAACAATTAATATTGGACTTAATAGATCATTCATGCCTTGAACATAGCCTTCAAAAAAAAAAAATACGAACACAATTCGGAGATATATACAATTGATAGCTACTAACCCAAATCAAAATTATACATAATATAGGTCATCAATACATCATTTAAGACTTCAAGATGAATACTATTATCAGCATGAAAATATTCATGAGCTCGATCCGTACGTATTACATCTTTTTCTAAAAACAAAACAAAACAAGACCTTTGAATTCGATTGAATACGATATTGTGTGACAATAAATACTAGAATCAATGACGAACAGATCTTTAGAAAGGAATCAATCCTTCGAGTCTGGTAGATACTACATTAAACTTGTCAAATATATATTATCAAGAGTAGCGTAAGAAAAACTGCATGCCCCTATGAATACTCATGAGTCATTGTTGTAAAATGATTCGTTCAAAATGAAGACACTGAGATTATGAGTCAAGTTCTAATCGTTCATACTTGAAGCGTCTCAAAAAATGTTTTTTTTGTTCACAGATCAATTCGTGCACACATTGTTTTTTGTGATTATCGATTTAGACTAATTCTAAAACGATAATTTCTTTACCAATTAATGATTCTCGTTCTCGAAATAGACAATTTCTTTGTTTTTGCTGTTCATTCATTGTTTTCCATTGCAATTTCATTGCAAAATATTCGGATGATCTTTGTTTAGCTACTGCAATACGTTCATCCTGAGTTGATGACCATGAATAAAAATTTAATAAAAATTTCCATATTTCACGTCTCAACATATTTGATTCTAATCCGCCACGAAAAATACGTTCTTTTACTTTTTTAACATCTATAATACGTCCATCTTTATCGAAGAACATTTGCCATTCTTTGCTGGTCAATGGTTGACAACGTGTTACTTCAGGTAAATTTTTAAAATCAACCTAAACTTACGAATCAAATAAATAATGAGAAAGCTTCATATCAATATTTCAACCTTATAGATAACTTCAAAACCATCATTATTTGATTCACGTAAATCTTTACTAAATGATTCCATAAGAGCATTAACATCAGCGCCCATTACACTATCAGAATTATCATTTATTGGAATAAATTCATTGTGACCAAGAAAAGCATCTTTAAGAAAATTTGTCACTTTAGAAAATCGTTCAATCGTTTTACGACGTGGATCAGTGCCTTTCTAAATGCACGTCGGTAAAGATTATCCTATAAAAAAATAAACAATTGTTATCCACTTACAATTCGTTTCATCATATTATGTGAATCATCAAATAAATTCAATTGATCAAAAACACTGATAGGTTCTGTTGTAGTCTCTTGTGCAAAATCCTCTTTTATAACATATAATTGATTGTCTTGTATTGACCTTATTTCAAAATAAGAAAAATAATCTTTTCTTTTCTTATATTTCAATTTTACTTTTCAAGTGGTAGATATTTAAGCAATAGTTGTACAAGTTCTCGACTTCCACCAAGATTAAAATGAAACGATGGTAACTTTGTACCATCTTTAAGTACAATAACCAGATAATAAATACTCTGTAACATATGATTTCGACGTACACTTCGTATATTGTTTATATTAAAATGATAACGAAATTTCAATGATGGATTTGGCGAAACCGATACAGTATCATTATCTTTTCCTCGATTTTTAAACGAAACTATCGAATGACCATTAGTAACTAATGCCCAATCATCTATTCCAACATTTTCAAGACCAAATGGTATAAAGCGAAAGAATTGGTTGCGTTCATGTTCAACAATACTTATTGTTCCAGTGATTTCATCAAGCGCTCCTGCTGCTTGTGCTTCTGTTTGTAATAATTGCTCTTTTATAAATACATTTTTTCGTTCAAATAATATATTATCATGCGCCATAAGAATACTGCATCCAACAAAAAAATTCAGATAGCAAAATCCAGATAAAGAAATAAAATAAATAGATGAAGACAAATTTGTAGCGTAACACGTGAATGACGTCTATCCAATAATATTTTAGTATCGAAACTTCAATATATATATATTTAAACATTATTTTTCAACGCCAGCTAGCGACCTCTCAAGAACATAGATCGTGTGCAGTTACTTTTTCAATTAGTTTTTTTATAAGAACGAATGATTAAGCTATACTTAATATCTACTAGTGAGGCTAAAATATGTGAGCTCATACTAGTGTAAGACTGTGAAGATTTTCAAATAAAGAGATTCTATTTCATAACAAAATATTAATATTTTGAAATTATAGATTTCTACGATCTGATAATCAAATTCAAACTCGCATCAAACATAGAGAAAGTGTTTCAGATAAAATTTCGCAACTAAACGTTAAAATTGGACCTCAAAAAAGAATAATCGTTGAAATATGACTTAGATTTAGTTATGAAGGTCAGCTTATAGTTACGAAAGTCACGAATACATAATTTAAAAAATGATTCTACTAGTTAACCTCATAATAGCTTTCGAGAATGAAAAATAATTTGAAAACAATAAATAGTAAATAATCATTAAATAAAATGGGGTAAAGAGATTCAAACAGTTAAAATTCTTGAAGATATAGATATAGTATGTAACGAATAATTTGATGTATTCTACAAAAAGATATGCACTGGCCTCCAATTGCAGTTTTTTTTAAATATAGGAATCCTTAGAGGATCAAGGTTGTCAAAAATATAGGATTTTCGATAAAAAATGGCAAAAAGAGAGGACATTTTATAGACCGTTTCTGTTCAATTGTTTTGGTGTTTTTTAACGGGAACATTATATTTGATCAGTAAAAGATAGAAATTCGATCAGTAAAAAATACTGATTGGATCAGTAGAAATTTTATTTTATCGGTAGAAAATAAGTTTTTCCGTATAAATTATAATTTTAGTATACGAAAAATAAATTTGAATAAATATGACAAACACAAAATAAATAAGCAAAAAAAAACCAAAAGAACATTAAACAGAAATAGAATTTCAAAGAGTGGATGGCAAAGAAAAAGAAAATTCAATTATTGTACGGGCAAAGCAGGTTTAACCATTGTTGGCCTACCTCGTTTTCTTTTCTCGCCGATCGGCACCGTTTTTGCTGCTGCTGGTGGCTTGCAATATTTCAAACGAATAGCCATACCAACAACGTGTTTGGATAAATAATTCTTAAGAAAAGCAGGACAATTGCATTTGGATTTTTACCAATCTGAATCATTCTCTAATTCCATACACCAAATATCAAATGATTTTTTGAATTGATTAAAAGTTGTTCATTTTTATTTTCATATTTATCTAAATTGACTTGTGTAATGGATTGTAAATCACGAGCTGGTATATAATATTGTTTTGAGGAATCATTTGGAATGCATGTTATATCTTTTGTTGATGTAGCCCATCGACATGATGAAGTCCATAATTTTAAAGATATTGTTGGTTCTGTAACAAACAATTTTACATTAATTGAGGATGCATCTCGTTCAATTGACCAATTACTAACAATATTTGAAGCTATTGTTAAAAATCTTGATAAAACGTGACGTTCTCTGAACGTTCCATCATCCAGGGACGGCGGAAACGGGGGGGGGGGGGGGGGGGGGNTTAAACTCAACCTTTGAAAATATTGCGCGTCTCAATTTTTCTCAATTGTTTTCATAGATCACACGTTCTTCTTTTGCACTTTAAATACATAATTCAGTAAGAAAAGAAGATTTAAAAAAAACGTGACACAATTTCATCATGTTTCTCTTCAGGGACGGCGGAAACGGGGGGGTGGGGGGTTCCCCCCTCCAACTTTGGAAATTTTGACTTCAGTTTTCCTCCGACTTGAAGAAAATTGAAGAGATTTTTTCTCCCAAATTAAAGATGGTCTCTCGGTAATAGAATAAAATTCAGAGGGATTTTCTGAGGCAAAAAGGAAGTTAATCTGAGACTTCCATTCAGAAAAATTTTAGTGTTCAGGCTCCATGAATTTTGGAAATATTTCTTGCAGTTCTCTTCGTTTTATGAAGATGGAAATGGGAGGTTTGTTCTCTTTTTCTTTCCTAAAACATTTTCTAGTAAAAAAAAACTGATAACAATTATAAGAAGAAATTGGTACATAAATTCTGTATTTGTGTTAATGTAAAATAACAATTTCTTCTACTTCATTGATACATAATTAGTACAGATTAATGATAGTGACTTGTTGTACAGTGAAATACAATTATTCAAGGAGAAAATATATCAATGTGAAACGATTCTTAATGCAAGTAAATTTATTCATGAACGAAAAGCATCTATTCCATTAATTGCTCAAGCTTACCAATATCTTTTAACATTACCAGTGACGACAGCAAGTCAGAGATGCAACCGGTCAGGTTTTTTCTTGACCGGACCGGCGCCCGGTCGGGCTCAACTCGACCGGACCGAACCGGCCGGTCGACCGGCATGAGTCATCAGGTGATTTTCTCGTTGTGAATAAGTCACAAGTTCTACTGAATCATAGTAGTGACTTCACAAGATTCAGCTGACGAACAAGACACATTACTAGGTTATATTCATTTATATAATTACATTGAATTTAATCGACAGATTTCAAATTTCATTAAAAAATATGAATCCATTCAGGAGTTATAACGTTTTGATTCTTGCTCAAAATTGCTAGAAACTTAGCAAAATTTCAAAATGTTATAACTCCTGAACGGATTCATATTTTTTAATGAAATTTGAAATCTGTCGATTAAATTCGATGTAGATTACTATAGAATTCTAAAAAGCGAAATACTACTAACAGCGAAAGAAAAATTTAGGTAAGCCCAGGTCGACTGATCCGATA
>OENM01000278.1:38258-97368 GCA_900239745.1 Rotaria magnacalcarata | reverse complement strand
AATTAGCGGTGGAACACTATGTACATGAAAAGGAACACCAGCTTAACTGTATAGCGTATATAAGGAGGAACACCAGCTTAATCAATGCCCTGGTGTTGTTACATTACATAACTATATTTGATTATGTTTTTGACGGTATTAATTTTAATGGAATATAAAAAATTCTCTCTGATTCATTCAGCTTGCATCTGATGGTTCGATCGACTTACAGATGTCGCTCGATTATTTCAATAATAAATTGTTCATTCAATCCGATGTAAAATGTTTTTTTCTGATCTGGAAAATATAAATCACATTCGAAAATAAAACACCAATAGAACCAAACGCAAAATAAAAGATTGTTCGCTGATTATGTGTAAATAATCCACATCAAAATATAATTAAATCATATGGTATTTGTCCACCATTATCAAAACGTAATCTTTATCTTGTTATAGAATTCGCACGAGATGGTGCATCAGATTCTCTTTTACAAGAAAGAAAATCCGGCCTTTATCCCAATGTTTTTATTCAATATGCTAAACAAATTTCTAATGGAATGAAATATTTACATGATGCAGCATCTGAACATATTATTCATTGGCATTTAAAATGTGTTCAAATATTGTTTTAGTTCTCATTTTACAACCAATTGAAGATATTCATAATGATAATGAACTTTTATATAAAACATTCAAAATTATAGATTTTCGTCTTGTAAAACATCAAGCATGTCAATTACCGGAATATTTTCTTAGATGAATCCACAATGTATACGAGGTAATGAATTTCAAAAAATCTGATGTTCGCAGGTAAGAATAATAAAGAAAACGTATTACACTTATACCCTCCCTATCACGATGAACTTCTTAATTATGTTTCATAAAAGGTCCATGTTGACTCGAGATTGTTTTCAATGTGATCACACAATTTTTATTATGGAACCAGAAGTTTTATTATTTCTGCTAGATCATGATCTTTCTATGTACGTACATAGAAAATTCTCAGCAAATGTATCACAATTAATAAAAGTTTTTTTTTGTCTTCATTATTCTTATAAATACAATTATTTTTCAATAGATCGTTGGCAATCACTTCCCTATAATCCACCAACATTTCGTGAATTATATGAACAAATAAATAAATTTATTGGAATCATGATTTAAATAATATGGAACCAAATAAAGAAAGTTATTTTACATTAGGACAAGATTGACGTAAAGAAATTCAAGATATTTTTGCTGAATTACAACCAAAAGAAAAAGTAAAACGATAAAACATTCTTTTTTCTTGTATCTCGTGTTTTAATAATTAATTTTTTCAAAGCAAATTCGTGATTGTGAACGTGTAATGCTAGAATGAATTATTTCACAAAATCATCAACGTTTAGAATTAGAAATGGGAGATGATGATTTTCATGAATGTGAATTAAAATTACTTATGTAAACAAGTCATCAAGAACGTCTTCATCAACAACACTTGCAAATTTAATTAGTAGTTCAACAAATTTGCTTTATTTTATTAACAAGAAAAGCTTTTTAATCAAATAGATTTTCGACATTTAGTATCGGTTTGTCGCGAAAATTGTATGCACAATCATCAGTTAGCAATTGAATATGATTAATTATCACTTATAAAAAGTTCGTCAGCCAATCATACACATCAATTAACGTCCTCAATAAATTCTTCTAGATCAGATTTTACAATGATTTCAACCAATGGACAGGTGCGAAAACACCAGCAACATCTACTTTAAATCGACTTCCAACATTAAATTGTGCGAATTTGTTGTAAGAAAATATCTATGTTTTACCTTAAGGATGTGGGAGCGACGGAGCTACACACTTATACCCTCAACATACTTTATTATATAAACCAATATATCAAAAAATACTTTATAAATAGAATTGAATTACCTAATTGCAATTTTTTTCTAGATTTCTATTGAAAACATTAAAATATTATTCTTAATCAAAAAAGTACTATGATGTCAAATATATTGAAAAATAATTATCTGAGATTTGTAATACTTGCTGGAAGATGTTTAGCAAGCACTGGAAATAATGTTAATATAGGTGATCAGATGAAAATTCTAAATGACAATAAGCAGTATAAAAAAGTTCTTGAATTATTTGATGCATTCAACGAAAACAACATTGATAAATGTTCCAATTGGATTGTTATTCAAGCTTTAAAAGCATGTACTCAAATAAATGATGTTCAGCATGGTTTGAAAATTCATAATCTTATTTCATCTCGTCTAAAACATGATCCTTATGTATTACCGTCATTAATTCATTTCTATAGTAAGTGTTTATTGAAAAAACGAAGGAATAATCGATTCACTAGTTTTCATATCATAAAACCGTGAATCAATTGAAACTAGCGTATTTCTCCAGAAATTCTTCTAGGATCTTGTTTTGTCTCAAAATCATTTATTAAGTTATATTTGAACTAGCAAAATCGTTACAATCGAATTAAAATTTTCTATGATATCTTTCAATCAAATCAAATCGTTATGAAATAGTTTGATGCGTGATTTTTCAAAATTGTATATTTTAATCAAGCGTTTTCTCGCCCTATCTTCATAGACGAGGTTCTATACAGTTCAAAATTTAGAGTATATAAATAATTTTATCTGATAATCATCATAGCAATATCTTTACCAAGAAGAAGAAAAACCTGAGCACGATATTTCAAGAATAGTTTCTAAATCGATTTTTTCAATGCGAAAGAGTGTAACAACGAAGCTTCAGAATACGAAAATTTACACTTTCAAATATAAACTAGGATTATTCTTTGGTTCATTATAAAAGTCACTGATAAACTAAATGAACTCTTGAGACGTAGAGGATAATAAAAATCCGTGTGTAAATAGATATATGAAGCTTCTGAACACTGCCATAGGTCCTTATTGCTTTTTCGTATTTTCCTGTTATTCCTAACCTAACAGTTGGAAAGAAAACTTTTCTTACTAACAATCAAATTAGGCTGTTTTTCAAATATAACAACCCTCTTTTTGCTGACTTTGAATGGGAGCTTATTTTCTAAACGGGATGGAGATTTGAACCAGGTAACAGGTAACTTTAGATTTCAACTATAAAAACTTGTATATTCTCACTCTCTACTACTTTTCACTTATATCCTATATCACCCCTAAAAAAACTAATAGTATTGAAGAAATCGAAATGACTTCTCAAAAAGCTCAAAAAAAGCTTCTAATAATAATAATACCTCTTTAATGTTTAATTACAGTGCAATGTGGCGACATTAATCGTGCTCAATTATTATTTGAGACATCAACAAAGAAAACATTACCCATGTACGGGGCAATGATGAAAGGTAAACATACTTTTTCTTGATTTTCTAATTTTTATTCGATTATTTGTAGGTTATATAAAGAATAACTTGCCGAAAAAAGTCATTGATCTTTTCAACGAAATAAAAGATCCTGATAGAGTCATCATCATTCTCTTATTCAACGCTTGTGCTCAATTGGGCACAAACGAAGAATTAAACTTGGTAAAAAGGATTTTATCTAATATCCCGGAAAGTTTGTTTTTGGAACCTAACCTATCATCATCTTTGATTCACGTATTTATGAAGTGTGGTGATGTAACAAGTGCTAAATCATTATTTGATCGATCCTCAAAGAAAACAATATCAATGTATGGAGCTATGATGAAAGGTAAAAGTTATTTCTGTGCGTACGAAATTTTCTATTCGGCGCATTTCTTCTTGTAAATAGGTTTTATAATAAACAATTTATCTCAACAAGCAATTGATCTTTTCAATGAAATTAAGGATCCAAATGAAACTATAATCACTCTTTTCTTTAATGCCTGCGCTCAACTAGGAACGGAAAAAGAATTAATTTTATTAAAATCAATTTCATCAAAGATTTCCAATTCTTTTTACTCGAATCCTTATGTTGTAACTTCTCTTATTGATGCATTTATGAAATGTGGGGATGTGACAAGTGCTAAAGCATTATTCGATAGATCAACCAAGAAAGCATTATCAATGTATGGAGCTATGATGAAAGGTTGATATAATATTTTTTTATTAGTAATTCTGTAATCCATTTTATTGTATAGGCTTGACAATAAATGATCAAGAGGAAGAAGCAATTGGCATGTTTAATGAGATTCATCTTGATGAACTCCATCGAGAAAATCATAGCGGGAAACAAAAGAAGTTATTATCTGAAATGAACACTGATCGTTTCGAAGCAAATATTATTGTTTATTTATGTCTGTTAAAAGCTTTGACTAAGCTTGGCATGTTAGAAAAAGCTCAATCGTTTGTTCAACAAATTCCAGGTTATTTTCTTACTGATCATCGAATTGGATCTGCATTGATTCATATGTGGGTATGTTCACATAGTTTTTCTTTTATCGTGATATTTTCCCTGTCTCAAAATAAATGTAGGGTAAAGTTGGTTCTGTGGATAAAGCAAAACGAATATTTGACAAAATATCTCAACCGGATCACATTGGATGGACAGCGATGAGTGTGTTTTCGTTGTTTTTCCTTTACAAAAACATAGAAGTTGATTGTTTTTCTCAATAGTTAATTCTTATGGTTTAAATGGAATGGGTGATGAAGCAGTAAAACTATTTCATCAAATGCCGAAAGAATCCATTGATCATTTAACTTATATTTGTGTGTTAAATGCTTGTTCACATTCAGGACTTGTCGATGTAGCTCGTTCAATCTTCAATAATATTCAAACGAAAACAGAAATAATATATACAACAATGGTATACTAAAAATGATCCGTTGTTCTTTGACAAATTTATAATAATTCTCTATCTTTATTTATTTAGATCGACTGTCTCAGCCGTGCAGCTGCTTTTGAAGAAGCACAGAAGTTAATCGGGGAATTCGAACGTGATCATGCGCCTGCAGTATCCGTCTACAGTTTGTATTCGTCAATTTATTTATAATTAAATCAAGTTTCGGTTTATTTTTATGTTGGGTTTTATTTGAACCGATTAAGAAACAATGCAGTCAGAAAGAGTTAACATTTTATTATTAATTTCCCATTCGAATATCCTATTAACCGAATTAATTTCAAGATAAATATGCTTTATTATACACTCAGCAATATCAGTGCGTAATTTATAAAAATAAAATCTAATCTAATCAAACCAAAAGCAAAATGAATTGAAAAACAAGAGGATCTCTTCTCGGCATAAGACGTACATGTTATCATTAAAAAGAATTTTTCTATCGTAAACAATCAAACTTTTAAAAATACTTTCGGGGGATTGAAGAATTTCACATCATACTTTTATTTATGCTATCAACGAAAAAACGTTTTTGTTCTCAATAATAGAGTCGAATATATTTTACTGTATGAAATGGCAAACGTGCACGACATGGGCACGGTTCTGTTCTGACAAAAAATTATGTAGTTTAGATAAATATGAAAACATATTGGCTAAGAACACTAAAAACAAATCGCGTTATTAGCAATGATATAATATTTTATGTGTCCTTATAGACTCTAAGATAAGAACATTGAAAACTAACCATTCATATTGTTATTTAGAAAAACGTATTTCAGTATTTATCCAGTATACGCAGTGGTAGATCAAAGATTTTTATGATATTATAATATTCGGTGGTGATGTGGAGCGACTCGACGAAGATGAAGACTATCATGATTGTGAAAAGTATTTTAAGACTCTTTGCAGGTAGAAAGAGCGCATGTTCAATCCTTTTCTAGTAGAACAAAAAAACAATTTTTGGTCAATATGGCGAGATCTTCCCAACTCCCTTCCTAAGTCTACTACTGATTGTATCTAATGTATTGGAAATTTTCTTTCGGTTTGGTTTAAAATTTTTAAAAATTCAACCCATACAGATTTCTCCATCGTATATTGTGACGCTTTCCGTAATCGATTTTGAAAGTGAAAAAATGATCAAGCCTTTAGAACTCTAGGAACAAAGAAATTTTCAAATTCCTTTTTCTATTTGGCATGTAATTTGACTGATATTCCTATTGAATTGATTTTCTCAGAAATTTTTTTTTAATCGTGCAAAACGAAACTGTTGAATGAAAGATTCATAGAAGATTCTTAAATTGTCACTCAAAATCAAAATAAACGATTAAACCAAATTTTTTATCATAAAACGAATAACATAGTGTAAGATTCAGTACAGTTAACAGCGAAGAATACTTCTACTAAATGTTAACTAATTTCCCAGGGAATCGCAAATTAATCAAAATATTTCTACTAGATTTGTTTTTGAATTCATGTATAGATAAACATACTCTCTTATTATTTAATTACCATACATGTACTTCTTCGAAAGAAAAATGCAATAAAACGTATATTTTCAATAAAAAAAAACAGAGGATGAATTTAGATAATCAAAAGAAAAATTCTATGCTAGACTAATAAAAGTTTTACTATAAACAAAAAACAACACATTCAATTTTATTTTTTGTTGTTTTCATTCTAGTGCCATTATTATCAGGTGCTCGCAATCAGAAATATAGTAAACTATCACAGGAAGTTGTTGATCGTATGCAAAAGCTTTTCCCTAACATGAAAGATTCATTGGTGGCAGCTTCGATTCTGTTGGCTAACGTTTATGCATCATCAGGTGACATTGGAAAAGCAACAGATATTAAAATCGAGTTGCATAAATCAGGTGCTAAAAAACGAATTGGTGTAACGGTGACTGATATCGATGGAAAACTCTGGGTAAGTTTGCAAAAGTCTTTTTATCAAAACATTTGAAATGATTTTGGTGTATTTTCATAGAAATTTCGAGCGCATGATCGATCACATGCTGAATCTGCGGAAATCCACGAACAAGTTGATCGAATGTCAAAAAGAATCATTGAACATGGGCATAAGTACGATGCAAGTTGGATTGTAAGACCGATGGAACCTGATGAAACAATTGAAACACTTCTTTGTGGGCACAGCGAACGACTCGCTATGGCTGCACATTTCATCCGTAATCGAAAACCCAAACGCATTCAAATGACGAAAAACCTTCGCATATGCGGTGATTGTCGTAAGTCATGAATCAATCTGTTTTTTCTCATTGAATTTCTTCTTTTTCTTCATAGATGAAGTAACTAAATTAGTTGCTTTGATTTATCAATGTGAAATAGTGGTTCGTGACGCAAATCGTATACACCATTTTCATTTGAATGGACAATGCTCATGCCAAGACTATTTCTAAATAATTTTCCTTGTTATTTTTCAGTTTCTGTTATTCTTCATTGTTGTTGTTGTTTTTTATGAAAATAAAGAATGCTATTTAAATAATATTGAAGTGATTCTAGGTATGAGTCTTGCCCCGTCGTTCGCCCAATGATAATAAAAATAGTTAATCAATGAATGAGGTCAGAGATCGATAACAATAAAATAAATTACAGTGCGCATAAATTTCTTCTAAGAATATTTTTAAGTGTTTCAAACTCGTTCTTATTTTTGCAATATAGATAATTATCGAATAGATGAAAGCATTGTTTTACTCAAAGAAAACTCTTTATTTTGATATTAAATTTAAGTTATTCTTGTGTGTTATCCATTGTTTTACAATTATTTTTCTCTTTTTTCTTAATAATTCCTTTTGTTTAAAAATATGTTTTTTTTTGTTAATCATCATCAGTTTTTCTTGCGTATTAAATTTTCATCAATAGCATTTGCTTGTATTAATATAAATCTATATTATTCATTTGTAAGACTGAGAAATTTTTGATTCGTAATAATGAAGTTGAGTGAAATTATGAAAACACAAGTAAAAACAACGGATTCTATATACTGTCGATTTAAGATACAATATTAAATACGTACATAGATTAGTGCATTGCTTATTCAGTTTTCGACACAGTTGTTGGATACGCAATGGTATGTTTTTCGAGTCTATAACGCGGTGGACCCATTTTACTCGTTGATAACCCATGTGACATTTCAATTCGCTTCAAAAAACCCAGCTTTGTTTCACCAGGTGAAACAGTAATTGGAGCCGATCCAGGAAGATTTTTAAACGCGACGGTTCCATTAGCCATTAATTCGTCTTTTTTGTCTGCACTTACGTTTTTTAATTGTTCAATTGTACATAATTGGTACCAGAGTGTAAGCCGAAGTTTGGATTCTTGAGGATAAACAACTCGATGGATACCAGGTTTAAGTCGGCTTTGTGTTATTCGAGATGCCGCTTCGCCCAACCAAATGACACCGATATTTGGTTCTAAAGGCCCATCTAACCATTCATTATTCGGCATACTTTTTTAATTGAAGTTCTTCGTGTGTCGATAAAATACTAATTGAAAGTAGTCCCGGATCATAATGTGGAATACAATTAACTTCTTCGGTGGTTTGTCCGTTCTGAGGCGGTCGGAAGCCACTTTTCGCATTGAAGTAAGATACAATATCAAGTATACCGAAATATTCTTCTTGCCAAGGAAGACTGGCAAGTTCGATAAGAGATGGTAAAGATGGTTCTCGTTGGAACACTGAATGTTGATCAAGAACTTCGATCAAACGTTTTGTTACAGCATCGAATACTTGAGAAAGATAGTTTAACGGTTTAACAAGTGTAGCTGGCACTAATCCTTTATTTGCAAATTTGTTAAAAATAACTTCCACTTAGTAATTTGATACCTTCTTTATGATTCACTTTTGAATAACCATATATTCCCAAGCGTTGCGAATATTTACCTTTTCGTTTGTCAAGCTGAAAAAAATCTGACAGTTCCTTTGTTAAATTCGAGTCCGGAATGAGTTCGGCTGGTAAAAAAACGAAACACCAACCGTTTAATTCGAATTCGGTCTCCATTCGTTTTATTTCAGTAGAATCTTCAAAATTTAGAATTTTATTTAAATCTATAATGACTGGTGTTTTCTTGTTTGATTCAGACATTTTTTGAGTAATTTTGTGTGTCAAGTTGAAAGTGCTGTTTGTTTCTTCTTTTGATTATAGCGTAGTTGCTCAACAGTAACGTTGCTTTATATATACAAAGCAAATGTTATTACACAACACTTCTCTGATCTCGTGTCATTCCTTGTCAAATTCTGCCAACTCATCGCTGCCTCACATACATAATATGAATCACAAGAAAAAATCAGCAGTTAAAGTAGTTATTTTATTTCAGTTTCTACTACTACTAAAATACATTTACATATTAAAATCGCAGTTTCTGTTTGGCCAACTTCATTTAGAAAACGTCAAATCACCAACTTTTATCACAAAAATTGCATGAAATCGCTAAAAAAGATTATTTTTTCATTTGAGAAGCATCCAAAAGCTACCCTAACTATATGTTTAATATGCACATTCATTTTACTGTTAGAAAAAAAAACATCACAATGTTCTCGAAATTGTTTTCGCAAGTTTCAGGATAAGCAGAGAGTGTACGTGAGGCTGAGAGATTCAAGACTCGTTGCATGTGCAAGTACACTAATTAGTGAATATTCGAAGAAATTTTTCGTGGAAGTTGATTTCTAAGTTATTATAGGCACACTATTCTGTACAAGCTTCTGTAATAAATGATTTAATTTTCTTTGATATTAGCGATTGTTTCTAAGAAGAATAAAAATCGTGAACAGTTTTTTGATATACAAAAGCTGGTTTATCTATTTTTAAACATGAATTAACATGTACGCGTAAATTATTAGCACTATTAAAAGATGAAAATGCTAACAACTTTTTGTGTTTATTGCAACACACATATTGTTGTCGATCATTATTGACAAAAATGATATGAAAGTGTTGCTAACATTCGCTTGATTTTGCTGTCTTGTTTTTTCCAAGAATTTTATTGATGGATCATTATTCCTAATTAATTTCTTCAAGTTCTTCTCCCGTTAAAAACCGTTTACTTATACTGTTTGTTGGTTAAAAAATACAAAGAAATACTACAATGATAGCGCATTGTTCATTTTATATTGATTGGCCCACTTATTTATCCTTTCAAAATATAGAACTTTTGATATAAATACGATGTTGCTACGTAACGAAAATTTTTCAGAATTTTTCGGAGTCGGAGCTGGAGTCCGAAAAACGTTTTGGCCGGGGTCCGGATTGGAATTAGAAGCGCAAAAGCAAAATTTTCGGAATCAAAAGACGCGACGCCGCCGATCACTAAAGTACACACAACAACATTCGCAGAGCAGTCATTCTATTCCGCAATATTGAACATTCCGGAACTAAGTCAAGCCTGAACGCTGTCCGATTCTGGAATTAGTTCGCCCAATTCCAGGAAGTGCACTGAATTCCGGAATCGATGGGTATTAGGCGGAATCCGTAGGAATTCCCTGTAATTCTGGAATTGAATCGGAAGGGATAAACGGAATTCCGGGAATTAGATAGAATCGGTAGGCAGTGATTCCGGGAGTTCCGGAATTGTGTTGGAAGTGATAAGCGGAATCGCCGGAATTAGATGGAATGGGTTCCGAAATATTCAACATTGCGGAATAGGATATATTCTCCATTCACACCAACAATACATAAAATTGTTGACATTTCGAGAATTATTAAAACTATTTAAATTCTCACAGCTTCTACCTCGTGGGTGCCTTCTCTGCAATAGCGAATACCCAAACCCACACTGTCTTCTCAACAGGTCTCCAACCACCTTACAGTTTTTTCTGTATAGAGAGCGCGAAATAAATATATATTGATAAAAGAACTCTTACTTTGCTGTTATGAGTTGTCCTCGGAAAAATTCTTTTCCTTTCTATTCAATGGTAATATTTTTCATAAAGTTTTAGAAGAAACTTTGCACACTTGCTGGGTGACCCCTTATCTTCATGTAAAGATGCTTACTTTCTCCGTGATTAAAATTATGTATTTCATCTGAAATTTTGATCAATGAAATTGATTTTCGTCAGAAATCCTTTTTTGAACGCATAGAATAAATTAAAGTACAAGAATGAAAATAATGATTGGAATTGTCAAATCTATTATTTCTTGCTTCATTTTAACGCTGGTACGACATGGCGATATCCATTAGAAGGACTTTATTTCCTTTCTTCTTTTCCTTCGTCGCTATCAGTATTGCAATATACTCATTCTTTTCTTGTTTCAACTATCAGTAGATGCACCTGACATGTTGTTCGTCACAAGTATTTCAGCGTTTCAAGTTATCTTTCTTCACGTTTAGTTTTTTTGAGTGTTTACATCCATATCTTGATACTCATTTCTCCACCAACTTTGTCTTTGTAGGAAATCGTGTGTTCACGCAAGTAGAAAAGTTAACCAATATATTTACTTTTTCCCTATATATAGTATGGAACTACTGCAGCTTCTTCTTGGCTATCCGAAAGAATTTGAAGGTGATGAAGATTCAACAGAATTAGAAGTTAGCACAGATTCATCAGATATATATAGAAAATCTTCTATTCCTACACCGTACGATGTTACTATTCGAATCAATAGCCTTGTCGCACTATCAACAAGTGGTTGGGAAATTGTACTTGGAAATAGTGCATCAGAGATCCAATCAAATTCGTCCATACCAAAAGACAATCGCGGCGTTATAGTTGCAGTTCTTGGCTCATATAATCGTGGCAAGTCATTCTTACTCAATGAACTCTGTGGTCTAAATCTGCCTAGTGGTAATCTAATACATACAGAGGGTATCTCCATTACAGCAGGAAGAAAGCAGGCAGAGAATATAGTTTTTATTGATACTGCTGGAACTGACACTGCGATACAAAAAGATAAGCTAGATGATAGAAAGGCTACAGAAGCTCTAATTAGAGAAATAGTACTTCATCTATGCTCGTTTATTATCATCGTGGTCAATCGTTTACGTGCGACAGATCAATCATATATTCAACAGGTTTTAATGCACTCCAAAACTTCAGAAAGCAAGACAAATATAATTATCGTTCATAACTTATTGGATGTTGAAACAGTTCAAGATGTAGAAACGATAATTAAAAATGAAGTCGAATTTCTTTTTGACGCCAAGCCTGATAATATGAAACTAAAAATGAATCAGGATTCCACAGATGTTTCCTTCTTTCATTCTACGAATAACGGTGTCGACATTCGCCATTTTATTTTTACGAAAAATGGCACTGATGCAGCCAAAATGTGGAATAGTCAGTCGATTGATGGAATCATGAATATTTTACAAACAGCTACAGATGCGAGACGAAATCTGAAGGTTATCACCGAAATGATCAATTTTGTCAATACCAAACTGCCACAATTATTTACTAATACTCACGATGATAATTCAAGTGAGAATAGCCAAAAGCGACTTCAAATCGAGATGCACGTCAGAAAACCATTTATTGTACTTTCGCACCGCAAAGACATGGAGAACCTCGATCACGACCCCTATCCGCTATCCTTGTCTCCGAAGCTTCTTTATGATGATGCAGGCTATTTTATTGGTATTAGTTCTATGGATAATGGTGAATGGAAACCTCTTTACAATTTATATGAGACAGAAGATGAAATTCTTGCTATCGTTGAACTAGCAGGTTTTAAACAAGGGGATACACGTGTTGGTGTGGGTGAAGAGTCAATCAGTATCGAAGGTCAGCGCGTCAATTTTAAAGAATCATTATCAAATCCAACTGTACATCAAGAGAAAATTCCGATGGGTAAATTTAAATTAGAGATTCCATTCAAATGCAGAATCGACCAGGACAGAGTGAAACTAGAGTATAATGAAGGGATGTACAAGTTTACGATTCCAAAGAAGAAAGCTACCGTTAAATATCTTTAATGAGAATTTCATTCATATAATTACTATGAGCCAAAGAAACTTCAATGCGATATTACTTCTTGAGAATGTATTCATCGTTTAACTTATCGTGTGACTCTTATTCCCATTCTAATATTTGCAATTTTGTGTAATCTTCTAGGCTTTGTGGATGTGGATATTCATGGAAGTATTCTTTTTATCCACACCCAAATTTATTTTTAATCCCATTGTATCCTTTCTATTGGTTTTTGTTTATTAAATTTTAGCTCTAATTTGTTTTATTTTGTTGTAATTTTTTATTTTATTTTGCAATAAATAAAGGGCTCAAGACGCAAGCTATTAAGTTGTATTTCAATGTAGTTCAGAGAGAAAGTAAGAGGAAAATCAAACAATATCTAACGTTTAGATATAAATTCAACAGATCATCATTGTTGGATCCCCAAGGTATCTGCCGCTTCCCAACTATCGGAATTCGATTTCCGATTTCTTCGTCCAAGATTCGCTTATTATTTGTACACTTTTCTGGCGATCACGACTAATAATTATGATCGCGATTAAAAACGAAAAAATGTGTTATCATCGATTGATGAATAGTCGAATATAGTCATCTTTACACGCTATTCTCTTTTGCAACATTTATTTATTATATTGCTATCGCTTCGTGATGTTGATTCACATGAACATAGACGACACCATTCTGAACAAAGAAAAATAAACATGTTTATTCAGAAGACAAAGTCGGTCGATTCATATACATTTACTTTTTTGTCCTGATATTTCTACAAAATCTGAATATTAATATAAGTTGGATGCGGGTCTCTGTATGAATGTTGGTCTTTGTGCAAGAAGTACCGACACCTACACACTCTCACGGTGCAAATAATCGCACACACATTAGCTTCTCAAGTTTTTTCCAAAATAAAGAAATCTAATTATCAATGTAATTCAATCAAATTATTATTTTTATTCCAGATGAATCTAAATAAAGATAAAATGTTATTCTCGAATATATAAACAATCTATTTGCTTTTTCTAATAAAGTTAAAAATGTTGATTTTAAGTGAAAAAAGTGATGTTACATGGACATCGCATCGTCATTGAGTCAAGTAACTTGTATAGATGATGAAAGTAAGGTGTGGATGCGTGGAGATAGACATATAAAAAAAGAAAGACTCAAAGCTTTACGTCAGTTAAATTTAACCAAAAGCATTGTTAAATTTGTCCTTTTCTGACTTAAGGAAAGAATGTCTCTAGGAAACTAATCTGATGTCGATTAATTTTTCACGCGATCATACAGCTAAATATAAAAACGATATATTTAATGAGACCGTCGATAGATAATCTCATCATCAGCAACTTTTTACAACTATCTGAATCGAACCCGCATTGAATTTTTCTTCCAGGAAAATTCACTGTTCATTTGTTTTTCCAACGAGAAAAAACAAACGAACGCTGTATTCTTAAGCCACCTGTTACTTTAAACATGAACTTAATCTTGCCAATAGATTGTCGCTGTTTCATAGATCAACTATGCTGTCGATAAAATAGCTCCACTAAACAACTTATTAGTTTTTGACTTCAGGTTGTACGACAAGCAAAACATGCCTGAACTTTTCAAAAGTATTTTTAATGTAGGACCAATTAGCGAATTTTGCACTATTGTTTTATAATAACCTAATCCCGGTCGGTATCAAGTTTACTATCGTATTAAGCTGCATGATTTGAATGTTAATAATCTCGTTCGTAGAGATCTTGTTGACAAAACAGTTTGAATGCAACAGCTCTCGAAATTACAAATGATGTCAGTTACACATTCAAGCCGCTAATTGTTTCTTCACATCGAAAAATTGGTAAATGTTCAATATTTTTTTATTCATGCATTTAAACTGGTGCAATGGCCAATAGAAATAATTAAGCGAAGGAAAGTGTTAATTCTGAATTGCATTATAAATTCGTGTCTAATTGCGTGTTCAATTGACACTTGGTCTCGAAACAGACTGTGTCTAAATTCGCTGTGATCATTTCTCTAACAATAAATCAGCTGTGAAAAATTAACTATGACGCGTTTTTTTTCAATGTATAAATAGACGCTCGATTTAATCGAAGCAATAGCAAAAACATAATTCGAATCGATTGACAAACTTTCTCCAAGCATCTTAATGCGGTGGTTGATACTTTTGGCGATAAATTCTGTACTGCAATTTGGTGATAATGCGCCTATAGGTAAGTCAATCACGATGAAACTTGTAATGCCGCCATGAATAGCGATGTTTTACTTTTTTCAAACAACAAAAGTACATCGTTTGAGTACTCCTGTAGAACTTTGTAGCGGCGCTTTCAATTTTTTACCTCAGGTTTTTATCTATCGATATATGTGAAACATAACTAATTTCGAATGTATACTTGGAAGAGGAATTCAAAGTTTCAGTGTTTGGACTATATATTGAGCTGGCATACTTGTAGGATATCGCGATTCTCTTCATATGCAAAATAGAGAAAAAGACTTGATATATGAGACCCATAAAGATACAAAAGTGGAACGAAGAAGAAAGTTCAAATCGAAAAGCTTGAAGCCATTTTTATTTGCGTATATGATTACTAGGATTATATGATACATTTATTATTTGATAGGTTCTTCGGAAGTTGGCGACCCGTCACCGTCGACTATTCAATCCATGGGCAAATATTTTTATAAGAACTCTTTCTTAAGTTTCTCTATCGAGAAACCGGAAAATTGGCATTCGGCGAGTTTTGCACACACACGTGATTTTATTAATGGCACTATCACGCCGCTCTTGGCTAAAAACAACATATTGATGAACGATTCTAACACAATCGAATCAGAACGGTCAACACTTTTCATATTCTCCAAACTTCCATTAGGTAACTCGAACAGCAGAGGCAATACAAATATCGTAGCGAGCATTGGAAAGGTGGATGCAGCACAGGATGTAATAAATGGTTGTGATTTTATTGTTAATGCCTTAAGAATTTTGAATGGTCCATTGATACAGGCAAAGTTAAATGGCGATTGTCGGGAAGTTTATCTGAATGGAGAACAATTTAGCATGCAAGAATGGACTACGCACATGTTTATGTATTCAACTGTCTATCAAATGGGATATGTTAAAATCATGAAAAATGACTATACTCTTTTGTTCATACTCAGTTACAGGGACCTTGCCGGTAAACGCGAGGTCAATGATATCATGCGTAGCCTTACGTTTTCAAAAGAATGAATGATTTTCTGAAAGAACTTCTTATTTTCATTATGGTAGCGATTCTTTTTTGTGCGTTCAAAATAAAAATGAAAATGAAAGGAAGTGGACATGTGACGAAGGATTCTTTCATTTCCAGCAGTGTTCAACGCTTAGAAAAATGAAATTTTCCTCCTAAATAATCCAACATGAGAAACTACTCCCACAGAAAAATAATATCAGCAGGAAAGTTTGTAAACTATCATGGTTTGCATGAAACCAATCGGCAGCCATCGTTTCAAAAATATAATAATCTCTAGGAGCTCTCAGTGCATACATTGAAAACTAGGATCAGTTCTGAAATAGTTGGACGACGTCTAAATTTATCGCTATTTCATAGGATGCAGCCGTTTTGTTTAGTATACGAGGAGAAATTTCAGAAGGATGAGCGTCAATGCAGAGAAAACACACCCTTTTTAAACGGAGGAAAAACCGTTATGTTTACCAAAAGATATACAATTGATGGAAATTTTTTGATTCTTTATTCGAGATTACATTTTAATACTAATTCATTCATTTGCATCGATTTTACTTTTTCCCAGTTTCAGCATCGCCGAGTGAATTATTCGACGATTTCAACAGAGCATTTGATTATACTTTCATTAGATTTTTAACCAATCAATTGGTTACCATCTCATTTGGTATTCAAGTTCAATAACTGTATAGCCAGGTCTAATTCATGTCGTGAGAATTTTCTTCGCCTGCAACCTTTAAGAACTATACGTTGTACTTTCTGTTTGATGAAAGGTTTTATATGGTAAAAAACAAAGGAGCTGATATACAATGTTAAAGAAAATCAAAACATTTATGTCACATTCCATTGAATAAAGACAATATTTTATACGATCGATCGGATGATAAAAATGACTACCGTACAATTTGAGATAAGTCAGTGAGCGGATTTTCTGTTAGATGCTTATCGATAATACGAGTTATTATTTGAAAGGAACGATCTGTGGCGTCATCTATCACAGAATAATTTCATGTTTTCAATGAAAGCCGTACTTTTTCTTTTGATAGAAAATTTCCGTTAGAAAAATAAAGCTCTACTCAAGAAGAGCTATTTTTGTTTCTCTACTCCTACATTGTTTCTATGGATATCAACACTTGAAAAGTATGGTCACAACAAAGAAGTGAACTTAAACAGAAAAAAAAGACGGGTAGAGAACGAAGAAGAAAAAAAAATGAAATGATTAAAGAACATAAAAATCACTTACTCAAAGCTAACACTTAACATCGTTTTTTTACGCTTATTCATCTTTCATTAATCGTCATGTGGAATATTTTCGTTTTTTAAAAGTCAGTAAAATTCAAATGCAAGTCGTACAACATCGTCCAGTGTCTACTCGGCAAGAACATACAACTATTAACTGGTCATCTGAATCGTCTCGTTCAACACGAACAACAACAGCAATGTCAAATCAAGTTGATCAACCGTTAAATTTCTCTATAGATAATCGTTTAGTAGAGCAACATTTAACACGACTCGATTTATGTTCGAAAAATCTTAAGAAAATCGATAAACTACCAAATGATATTAATTTTAATGCTGTTTTACTTGATTATAATGATATCACTAAAGTCGAGCAACTCGATGTTTTGACACATCTTATTCAAGTAAAATTTTTCATATTAAAAAACTTCTCTATTTACATTTCTTTAGTTATCCATATCTCATAATCGTTTAATCGATATTCGTCTAGTGGGTCGTTTGAAAACACTGCAAAAATTAAATCTATCGAATAATTCTCTTGATTCAATCGATTGTAAGAAATCCTTTTTTCTAAATTTTTCTTTCAAAATAAATTTTCTGCGCTTAGGCCTTAAAACTCTACCGAATCTCGTCATGCTTAATATTTCCAGCAATAATATTCTAAATATTGGTGCATTAAATGCTTGTCATTCATTGCAATCAGTGGACGCAAGCGATAATTCCATTCGACATATTGAAGATCTTTCCCACTTAACAACGCTTAAGGTAAAAATCAATCCTACATTAAGATTCAATTCAGAATAGAAATGAATTTAATTTTAGTATTTAAATTTACACAAGAATTTAATTGATTCATTAGTACCAACAGGAAAATATTGGCCAAAATCAATTCATACATTAATCATATCAGATAATGAAATTCAAGATTTAACTGAGGTGGAATTTTGCAAAATTATTTCTAATTAATTTCTAATTTTCTCTTTCTATTAGATGTGTTATCTATCATCACTCATTGATCTAAATACATTTTATATTCATAACAATCCATGTTTATTCGTTGTCGATGATCGTCGCGGTTGTCATCAACCATTTGATTATCGTCCGTATGTTCTTAATTGGTGTTTAACAATACATAATTTAGATGGAATACTTGTTACACGAAAAGAAAGGTAAACTATAGTGTATATCTACCGACTACTGAACTTTATTCAAGGCCATTGGTTTATCGAAACATATTTATCGTACCTTCCGTTTTCCTTTAGACGTGATAGAATGTTTACTTCCTTGATTCATCTCTGAAGGATTATGTTAATAGCTTCTTCTTTTTTTCAATTTAGTTTAAAATCTGAATGGTTATTAAGCCAAGGCAAAGGGCGATCATTTCGACCAGGAGAACAATATGATCTTGTTCAATATTTAATTAAAGTTTGTGGAACTAATGCGGATGAAGTAAAAAAGAAACTTTTCTTTGAAGAACAAAATTTTTTATTTTTCATTTGTTTGAAGAGAGATGATCTTCATCTATCACGTATTATGTTTCAACAAGATTTATATAAACAGAATGTCGATGGTAAAGTAAAAATTGAGATTATATAATCGAATATCTCTATTTATTTGTTGAAGACGGTTTTATGAAAACATCAGATACAATGAAAGACGCAAACGATACATTATCTAAAGGTATGAGGATTCTTTATTGAAATTTTCTAAGTCAATCTTTTAGATTCACAACCAAAATTGCAACAAAGTTTACTCGTATCTGAATCAGAATTCGTTAAAATGAGTTCATCATCGTCGTCATCGGTTTCAACAGTTAACGAACACATCGTATCTGATCAACAGAAAATCTCTGCTTCGAATTCCGACTATCAAATGCAAACACCAAGTCCGCAATACAACCAATCGGCTAGTCATAATGACGAGCCAATAACTGAGCATAGTTCCAGTAACCGCTATAGTGATTATGATAATCGACCTATAAAACCACTCGATAAAAATATGCTTCAATCAAAACTAAGTCAATATCCAATTGAAAATCATTCGAACGACGATACGAATATTTCTCGGCCACGAGCTCAAACAAATCCTCAACAATCGAAACGAACATCAGCACTTTTAGCCTACAACGCTAATCGATATTCACCTAAAGCTACGACTCGTGGACCCACCGCGTCAGCAGCTACGCATGTTAATATGCGTACAAAGTCGAATAAAACTATTCCGACGCGTAATTATCAAAATTTCATTTTGTATAACTTTGTTTTTGTTCACTAACATTTAGAACAACAAAAACGTCACACGATTGCTGCGGATAATGCGTCGACATTTACTTTGCTAAATCATACGGCATCTGAGCATAAAAGAAAAGATAAACAACAACTCACTTTACATGAAAACAAAAATTGTAAGTGTCAATTGAAAAGCAAAAAAAAAGACGCTTGGAGTGTTGAAAAAAGGTTTAAAATAGTTACATTTTCGCACTTTCTACTGAATAATGTTACATAAAGCGATCTCAGTACATCAGAAAAGTTCACTCCATAAATTCTACATTTCTATTTATTTAGTGATTGACGATGACGATGATGCCGATTTACAGTTAAAGTCCGCTCCTATCAATGTCATGTCATCGACTCAAAATACAACCTACAATCGAGAGGATAGTATCGAATTAAAAAAATTAACAACATCAATTGAAACAATGAGAACATCAGTTCTTCAAGCGTAAGATCAATAAGAAATTTTTTCCAAATAATTTTTTCTCCTCAATAGATATCTCGATCTACACGAGCGATTTACAAAAACAACAGAATTACAAACATCTGCTTTAACTTCACTCTGGAAAATGGTAACAAAAACAAATATATCTCTTATCCAACACGAAATTTTCTTTTTCTAGTTTGAAACTCAAAATGTAAATCATCAACAAGAAACAGAAAAAATTCTTCAAGAAAATCGTCAACTTAATCAACGCTTACATGAACTTGAAGCTCGTTTAACTATTAAATCACTTCCATTATATCCGCCTCTACGTGCACATATATCAAAACGGGATGCGAAGAGTTTTTTTCTTCACTGGGTACCGAATCCATTAAATGAACAACGTTCAATAGTTGGCTATCGAATTTACATCGACGATGTTCTCAAAGGTTCCGTTGATTCAGGAAAATTCGAAACAATTATCGACTCTATTCGTGATGAAGGCGAATACAGAATAAAACTTCGCGCCTATGATGAACATAGTGAATCCGAAGATTCAAATATTGTTGTTGCAAGATTTCGGCGGCAAACTCCAATAGCATCTCAGTCAGATTCGAATTCATCTGAACCAAAACCTATTCATCGTACTCTATCAGATCATACAGTGGAGAATACTAGTCAACCACAGGCCGTAAAGATGCCATTACGACAAACACAATCTCAAGAATTTTACGATAGCACACAAAAAGATGAAATCTACCAACCAATTATCATGAGTAAGCAACGAGAACACATCGATGATCATCCACCAGTATCGTCCGCTGGATTTTCTTCAACGACACCAGATAAAACAAAGGTAAATCAGGATTCTCTGAATTTAATCCGATTCACAAATGATTTTCTTTTTAGAAATCTTCTGAAGAACTTATTTCACCAATCAAATCAAGTCCTTCGTATTCCAATGATAACATCACGAAACGTAAACCACCAAAATCACCTAGTTCAAGTCCTAAGCATAGCGATTCGGCGATAACCAATGGGTCATGCACGAAAGTTTTATTTTCCGATGACTCCAGTGATGTATCTGCAACGAAACGTAGTCCTACACGGATAGGAATTATGTCTCGTCTTGTTAAGAGTCCGCATAGATTCAAACGTAATAATGTTCTCATTAATGCTTTAACAATAAATCAAACTCAAAGTCCTACGGAAACGAGCGATACAAATCAAGCAGCAGTAAGAATTTTATTTGTAGGATTAAACTAAAACAATAATTTTTGTTTAGATCAAATCAGTTGATGGTCCAATACTTTCGCAATTCGAACCGAACAACAGTAATCATGCTCTTTTTGTATTTCATCATCCTGAAGTAACAACTAATTCTACGAACATATCGTCTTCGTCTTCATCTCCAATACAACCACCGCCAATACCTCCACGAAATAAAAATCTTCTTATGAATTCATTTGACCAACATTCTTATTGATTGTATATATTTTTTCATATCAATCTTATTCATGGATTCTGCTTTTTTCCTTGTCAGATATTTGATATGTATTGTACAAAACTGTTGGCTTTCCTTTTGTCTTTTTTTGTTGATCAAATTATAAATAACAAAAAATCTTTTCTGGTAATCAATAAGACTTTACTATCAAGATGTCGCACTCGACAATAGCAATGAAATTTAGTTAGGAAAATATACGATTGGATTTAGAACGAAATGGGTAAAAGAAAAAGAAAAGAGAGAGAGAGAGACGATCTACCGATAGATTGTTTTTCTTTTAATTTCAATAAATCAAACATGAAACCGAAAGCAGCAACATCGAAAAGTTTTGATCGATCAAAACTACTTTTATTTAAATTTCTAGCACATCAGTATGTACTATCTCACTAATAATAAAATACTACAGCTTTTCATTTCAATAGAATTCATCCATTTGCTTATGGTGTAAATACTTTTCTTCAACCAGCTCTTGATGATTGTCGAGTGCTATTGCAAAATAATCCACCAGATACATTTAAGATGTTACTATCGCTTACGCAAACATTTATTAGGTTTGCACCCGAGTCAGAATTGATCTATGATGATATACAACAATTCGCCAGTAATTCGATCAAACGAAAAAACGATTTTTATAAGTTAGCTTTCTAATTTATTCGAAGGTAAACTCAAAGATGCGATAGACGAATGCTTCATCTGGCTTGATACAGATAGCATCGAACAGTCATCACAAGTCATTGAATCAGCTCGGCAAAATCTTTTAACTATAATTCAACAAGAAAGTAAAAAGACCTTTCTCTATTGATTTATCAAATCAATTGTTTTCCTTCAAATAATTAGATAAAGGCAACACTCTTTATACACATATGTATAAAAATATGTCAAGTAAATAGATCCACTAAGATTTCTAATCATTTTTGTTCTTTCCTCAGCAGATTTAACAAATCTTCAAAAGATGAATTCATTGCCAACAGAATTACAATCTCTATCGTTCAATAATAGTTGCGATACGACAGCTTCGCTTGAAATGATAAATAATAAAGGCAACGGAAATTCAGGTATATCGAGAATTAATTTATAGAAAATTGATTCTTATAATCGCATTATTTTCGCTATTAGATCTTCACGAATTCGAGGCCCTTATTGCAAAGCGAATGATGGCACATTCATTTCTACCTGTATCTAATATACCTTCAATTCACAACGAAAAACCTTCAACATTTCCTTTACCAACACAAAATACAGTCGCTTCATCGATGGGCTCATCAGTTACAACGAAACTTATGAATCAAATGAAGAATTTGACTGTTGCTTCCAAGACTCCTGATCCTATATCAGCACCTGTAAATCATTCGTCATTACGACCTATGTCCACTGCATCGTTTCTAAGTGAATATGAAATAAAAGATGCCTTAGTATCATCTAGCAAAACGCAAACAGGAACTATAGCTGCGTTTCCACCATGTCATACACCGGATTCGATACTTTTCAATGACGATGCTCAAACTATTAAGTATGTTAAATAAATAAAATCTGCTTTACTATTATTTAGATTCTATAGTCACGATGAAGATTACGATATGGAAAGAGGCCAACAATACTATCTAGATCCAATTTTTAGGGATCCAAATGTAGTTGGTCACGAGTAAGAGAAAATGGTTTTATAGATCTATTTTATTATCAATTTTGAATTCCCTAGGTGGCATCAAATTAAACAGAGTCTTTCTATTGTTATCGAACAGTCCCATATGAATAACACAACGGCAGCTCATCATCAACACGTAACTGATGAATATATAAGACAATTTGGATATCAACAAAGTATGTATATGGAAAAATCTTCATATTTATAAATTCCTTTTTTCCTCTGTCAAGCTCGGCCTATTCTACGTGGTGATCTCTGTATGACATATGGTACACCACAAACTGGTCCGCAAGCTAATTGTTTACCAATTGGAATTGCATTATCACATGATGAATCCACGTTACTTTCATGCGATGTTCATCGGAGTGCACAAAATGTTCGTTTATTCGATGTTGAAACTGGTCAGTTGAAACATACCATTACTAGAAATCAGGTATTAACATAACTTCAAATCTGCGTCTGTTGGCCGCTACAAGAAAGTATTTTTTCTCAATTTTTATTGGTCACCTCATTTCCTAAATCGAGTTAGAATCTGACTTGACTTGCTCATCTCTGGGAGAACGATGAACCTAAAAATAATTTTTCGAATATCTAAATTTTGAAATGATCTTTGTTTTTTTTTCAGCAAATGAAATTTCATCGCCCAAGTGCGGTGATGAGTGATGCACGTAATAATATTCTAATTGTCGAACGAGATTATATTTATGTAACGGAGCCTGACGGTCGTTTAATACAAACTATTGGTCATCATTCTATTAAACAATTATATGGTTAGTTTTTAACAAACAAAATTTCCTTTATTTTATCGTACAATTTTAGGTATTGCCTTATTTCATGATCGTTATCTATTAACAATCGATTCTAAATCAACGGATGCTAATACAGCTGAAAATAGTCGTTTGCTATTATTCGATCCAAATAATGGCCGATTAGTATTTGAACAACCGATTATGATGAATCGAGAGCCAGAAGAAAAGTTAAGAGAACGTTATGTAAAACATGTTGTAGGAAATATTTTACCTGAAACAACCAGTAAACCACGTTTTGTTGCTGTACACAATGATAATATTTATATAGCTGATCTTGGTAAAAAGAAAATTCTTAATATTACAAAAAAAAAATAGTTTGCATTATTTTCAGGCCGTAGTTTAATCTATGGAACAAGTATTCGAAATCGATTTCAATATGATTGTATAACTGTGTTCGGTGGTCATGGTCGAGGTAATGGTGAAATGATTGATCCATCGGGTTTATTTGTTGATTCCAATGGAAATATAATTAGTGCTGATAGTAAAAATGATCGAATTCAAGTAAAATAGAATTTTGAACACTATTTTTTAAGAAATAAATCAATTCGATTTTTTCTTGTAGGTATATAAATCTGATGGTGAATATCAAACGACATTAAAATTAAATGAACGTATAAAACGTCCATCGGGCATTTGTACGAATCGCAGTGGTACAAAATTTTATGTTTCATGTTACCTAGCTGGGTGTCTACGAGCATTTAATATAAGTTATTAGTAGAATTTTTATAAACGCATTGGATAAAACGAATTTCTGTGATTATTTATCAATATTAGGCTTCTCCTTTTCTTCTTGCTGCTACGTTACTGTTTTCTTTTTGTCTTCTTTATTTTAATTAAATACACATGATTTATTAGAAATGATTTAGTTTTGGTACGAGACCATAGTGTTCAATGAATACATATGTACCTAAACCTTGTTGTAAGACATCGTGCAAACGTTCTTTATTGAATGTCGACATAGCATCGCCAATCATAGATGTTGGCGGCGGTGGAATATTGAAATTGCCTGGAATTGGCGATGGACGAATATTCGATAGGGAATGATTTGCTGCCAATGATGACGATGGTGGTGGAGGAAGATTGAAAATATGAGATTCATTCGTTATCATTCGCGGACGTTGAGAATCAGCATCGCGTAAAATTGGTTTATTACGTTGGATTGAATCATTATTTAATGACATATCTGAAAGATAGATTTGATCTGCGGAGTTATTTTTGTTGTACAGATCTTTATTTCAAAAGAAGTGCCAACGACGTAAGATTTTTACAATTCAAAAATTATCCGGCCCAAGAATATTGCTAAATACCTTTTTGGATAATCTCTATTGCAAATGGAAACGATTAATCATTCCCGAGATTAATTACGACATAAATAATGAGTCAATTTCTTACTCCATATGCGTCTAAGTTGAAACATCATTTTCTTTCTTTTCTTTTTTTTTTATAAAAACAAAGTTTCACAATCTCAAAATATATTTACATAAAATGCTATTAGTTATTTGTTTTTATTCCATATAAACTGAACCATCATCCGGTGTTAGATAACCACAAGCAATGAGTACAGAATCAATTAATGTCCAAATGCCAAGACCACCAAATGAGAATATTTTTCCAAGTGCTTCTTTGATATGTCCCAGATAGAATCGATCAAAACCTAGACCACCGAAAAATATACTTATTAATAATCCATTGGATTTCTTGTGGCCGCTTGTCCAATTACATTCGATATTTCGATAAAATGTTCTGGAACCTAAGCAAAGTTGTGTATCATCAGCAATTGTACAGTTCGATTTGTAGCGATTTCCATTCTGATGGTGACGACAAGCTGTATTGGGTGTACAGGCAAGTTCATCGAATGGAGTTTGATAACAATATTGACATATATACAAACGTTCGAATGATGAAACAAGTTTCTTATCAACAGTTAAACATGAACCATTAAACATTCGACATGAAGTTGAAAGTTGTTCACCATAAATACAATCGGTTGTTAATGAATAATCGAGACATTCAGCCGGTACAAGATTACATGAAATAGGACCAATAAGATTACATTGACTATCAACAAAACTGAATAGTTGAATGAAAACTAATAGAATAAAATTAACATTGATCATCGGTTCATTCTTTCCAAGAAGAAAACATAAATAAATGATTGGCAATCTAATGTGTTGTTGAAAGCGATTCTACAATTGGTCCATAAAAAAGCCAATAATATCATTGGAAAATATATTGCCGTTATTTCTTTCTCATTCCATCGGGCGTGTATAACTGTGCTGAGTGCAAGATGTTAATAATAATAACCTCGTCTTGAAAGCCTATTTATAACTTGCTTGTTTTCTTTTTGTTCTAGACTTCATTTTATTTACGTTTCAAACTAGTCGCATAAAGTTCATGGCTGAATCAGTAAGATAATGATAAAATATTTATTTAAGTTTGAATATTTTTTCCTTTGAATTCTCTCTCTAGGGTGTTAAAGATCCCATTCGGGTTGTAATTACTGGAGCTGCTGGTCAAATTGCTTATTCATTGATTCATCAAATTTCCAGCGGGGATGTTTTCGGAAAAGATCAAGTGAGTTTTTTTATTATTTTAAAATTCCATTTATCAATATCAATTTTATTTAGCCTATTATTCTTCATTTACTTGATATTACACCAATGATGGGTGTTCTTTCAGGTTTAGTCATGGAAATCAATGATTGCAGTTTCCCACTGATTAAAGGTTCGTCTCAATGATTTTATTGAGCCTAATCTATTTGTTTATGTTTTCAGATGTTGTAACAACCGATAGCGAACAAACAGCATTTACCGATGTTGATGTTGCTTTATTCGTCGGCGCTATGCCCCGTAAAGAAGGCATGGAGCGTAAAGATTTACTTACGGCTAACGTTAAAATCTTCAAATCACAAGGCTTAGCTCTTGAGAAGTTCGCCAAGAAAACAGTCAAGGTTAGAAAATTATATTTTCCTCTATAGAAGGAAATGCACAATAATTGGATATTTTAAGATAATTGTGGTTGGTAATCCAGCCAATACAAACTGTTTCATTTTGGCTCACTACGCTCAATCAATCCCACGCGAAAATTTCAGCTGTTTAACACGTTTAGATCATAATCGCGCTAAAGCACAAATTGCATCAAGACTTAAAGTATCACCGGATGCCGTTAAGAACGTTACTATTTGGGGCAATCATTCATCAACGCAATTTCCTGATGTTCGCTCAGCGAAAGTAACAGTTAATGGTGTCGAGACAGCCGTTTTCGAAGCCGTCAAAGATGATGCTTGGCTCAAGGGTGACTTTGTTTCGGTATGAAAATAAAATCTCCATTGATTTATTATACGTTATTTTCTTTTTATAGACCGTACAAAAACGTGGTGCTGCTGTTATTGCTGCACGTAAACTTTCAAGCGCTATGTCGGCTGCTAAGGCTATTTGCGATCATATGCGCGACTGGTGGAATGGAACAAAAGATGTAAGTAGAAAGAAAAATATGAGTTTTATTGATTTGCTAATGAATGGTATTCTTTTTAGAACGAATGGGTCTCTATGGGTGTAATTAGCGATGGTTCATATGGTGTTGAAAAGGGCTTGGTATTCAGTTATCCAGTTCAAATCAAAAACGGAAGCTATTCAGTTGTTCAAGGCTTAGCTATGGATGATTGGGCACAAGACTTGATCGAGAAAACTCAAAAGGAATTAGTCGAAGAAAAGAATGATGCAGTTAAAGCAACCAGCTCTGAATAAATTATTAGATTATCAATCAACTTTAGTCGAGCGAATTGTTTTTCCTCTCCTACTCCTCTAGGCATTGTAGTCAGTAATTATTTGTAGTGTAATGTTATCTATTTATTACTCCATCTCCCTCTATAATAAAAACAAAACAATTGATTAGTTAGAATCAATTTTAAAGATCAAAAATATCTTACATTTTTTTATTATCCATGGCAAATAAATCATTGCAATTTTTTCCGAAATCAAAAATCATATTTTCACGGCTATTATTTCTATGAATCATGCAGTGTCTATCAGTCAATATTTCAAACTTAATAGAACCGAAAATAATGATTTTATTCACTTGACTACAATTTCGATTTGATCGAAACGAACAAAATGCAAAAATGATTTTTCAAGTGATTGCACTTCATATGTGTTCGAATTTATTTTTTTTTTATCAAGTGTCAACGGGTACAGAAAAAAACAACAGGAAAGTAATTTTAAACAGCACAGGCAATACGTTTCTTTTTCTAATCATCTGATAAATAATTATGCATTGGTTAATATTACTAATAAGAAATTATGGAATTTACTGTGAACTTTATTTTGAATATAGAACGCGGCCGATATTTACATAAAAATGTAGCAGGAAAAATTTATCTTCCACTTATTATAAGATTCGCACTAATGCATAATAGAACAATGACGGCTGTATTGAAAAATAACATGTTGCGAAAACGTGGTTCTAATTCACCTGAACGATACCAAAATGCCTATGAGAAAAGCAAAATAGAAATTAATTAAAGGTCGGCAACCTCATTCGTAGTAACTTACTAAGCATAAATGCGAGCAAAGCAGAAGAATAAGACAGATATTTAAAAAAATATGTGTACCACTGATGTGTTTAAATAGAAACATGCCAACAAATGTTGCCTAAAAGAAAAGCCTTGGATTTTTTTGAAACTATTTTTCATTCAATTAAAACAATTTACCAGAACGAAGATAGTCGTAAGAGCAGTAATGATGATAAATGAAATTCGATCCTAATAGATAAACAACAATAATTATAATTTTATTAATACAAATAGAAAATTAAAATTTTCATTTACTAGAGATCTTGTTTCACCAAATAGTGGCCGATCAACAAGATCAGCATAGACTGAACTCGACGTCATATTTTTGCAAACAAGTTAAGTGATAATACACAACGTTGTTGTAGTTGTAGACTCCTCTTTTATTAAATAAAAATGAATCACAGTGTGAGTTATGATAGGTGATTTTGAACCAATAGAAAGACAAGTTTATGTCTGTGTGCAAAGAAGAGAAATGTTTTATCATCTTGCCACTACCAGTCGTGTAACATTTAGTTCTCCGGTAGTTCCCATGATATTAGAAGAAAAATATTCGTCGATCAGCAGCTGATTTGACTAATAGGGAAATACAAGAGATGAATACAAAGCAAAGTCCAATCAAGATCCTTGTTGATAATGTTTTTTTTTCCTTTAATAGTCACTATGCAAATAGGTTCTGATCGTAAGAGCTGCTATTTAAAAATATCATGGAACCTTCGACAATGAAAAGTTGTATACTAAAAAGAAGAGAATTTCATAGTATTGTGTAATGAACTGAAGTGTCGTTTCTTTGCTATTTTAGTTTTCGATGCGAAATGAGATTCTCTCGATGTTTCTGGATTGGCCGTAATTTTTTTCTTTTTAAACGAAAGGACAAAAAACTTTAAATTGCAACCTTTTCTTCTCTCCGCTGAAAGATGAATATCATTTTAATTGTTTTTCAGTTCAAGACGCTGTTTCATGCAGAGATAAAAATCCCAACACATCGTCAACCACACCTTAATTTCTATCGGTGCTATTCAAGCAAAACGACGTAACTAAAAATTGTAATCGATATGAATCATTGTATATATCAAGTACATGAAATATACTGTGAATAGTGCTATCAAAAACGGACTGAATTTCCAGGCTTCGTAGCACTGAGTCATGTTTTATTCTTTTTCAATCATTAAATGACACCTGCATATAAATCCTATTTTTATATCAAATATTAATTTGGATTAGATTTTTTTCGTATGCCATTCTGCGACTAGAAATGTCGATTGATTTTGTTTTTTTACTTCAGCGCGATTCGTCTTAGCAGCCGATATGTATAAAAGTCAATATCAATACCAGTTATTTGCCTGTGGTTTTGTACTTTGCTCTAAGAGGACATATACGTAAAGTACATTCCGGCAGATTACTGAAGTAGGATGAATTTAAAATTCTGTAAATCATTTGAAATATATTTTGTTAAATTATAAACTTTACTCTATCGCAGAGACTCATATGTTTTGAGATTCTCGACAGAAGCGCCATCTATTGAAAAATTCGTCTATTAGATGTTGATTGTACGTCGTCGAGACGACGCTGATGATCGCTCTTCTGCTGAACAAAAAAAAAGTGAAGAAGAAAGCTATTAAAAGATTTAATCATGTTTCAACAGGCTCAATCAAATAATAATAATTTACCTCCGAATTATCTTCAATTCCATGAAAATGCATTCGTTTCTCCACTTAATCTTATTAATATTACACATCCAGCACCGGTTTCTTTCGGTCGAGCTCCACATTTTCTTAAGCAGACGATTCCTCAATATGATACATCCTCACCCCATCTTCAATCCATTGATACAAATAAATTACATATGTATCAATTCTTAGCAAAACGAAAACTTAAAGAAGATCAACGGAAAAAAGAAATCACGGAAAAAACTCCTCCACAACCGAAATTTCCACAACGAAATGTTCGTTCTGCACAACCACAGCCACGATCAAAAAATCCACCTGTTCGCTCTGCATCAGTCCCAAAAAAGCCTACTGTACCAAAAAAAAGTATGTCTATCTCAGTTCATATTCACAATTTTTATATCGATACATTCAAAGATAATAGAAATGAAATCCAGCGTTCTCCCAGGACACCAACACCAATTCATATAACTCGTCCGAACGATTCATACGCTGCACTTTCGGTTGGAAAACAAAATGAATTAGTTGATATTCACGAGCAAATTCTTGTACAATTACGTGTTTTACATAATCCACCAGCGCGTGAGCATGCCATTGATGAAACTGAACAAGAAAAACAACGACGAATAAGACTAAAACGCGAAAGAATAAAACGCGACTCACGAGCTGTTTATAATGCACATCAAGAACTTAAACAAATAATTGTTGACATCCAACAACCAGATGCTAATCTAGTAGGTTTCGAATAGTCTAATTGAATTGAGAAGAGAGCAAAATTGTATTCGAATTTTAATTTAGCCTCGTCTAATTCATCGTCATTTAAATGCCTATAAAGCAATTTTACTTGCTACTGAAACTCTCGCGAATGAGGCACCACTTAAATCTCAAGATGCACCTGTCCAACAACTTTACGCTGCCATTCTTCCTGTCCTTGAAACTTTAACAAATGCAAATCATGCACTTGGTCTATCTCAATTACGTATTGATCCATCGTCTTTTCAGAATCCTCCAGCAAAAGTCATTAATCCACGCACTACTTCTGATAATCGTGCATCACCATCGAATCAACTTCTGCCTGCGATTTACAATGAACTCATGAAAAAGAAACAACGAAAACCACGAGCACTACCATCAGTTCTACGTCCACGTAGTGCCGAATCAGTACGATTACCTCGTTCGGATACACCATCTATAGCACGTCCAACGATTTCAATGCAAAATAAAGCTCGAGCACGAAGCCATTCGCCATTACCATCGTTAAAATCGGCTTCGACAATCGAAACTCCATTTTATTCACGTTTTACTGTGGATCATATTCTTGCTAAATTAGCACCGCGTCTTCTCTCTAATTATACCGGTCATGAATTGAATGATCAAATAGAACGTGCACGAACATTGATTCCAATGTTTCTTGTTGATAATCATCTGAGCGATGATGAAATTTCCAGTCGTGTTGCACAAATGCTGATGCCGAGACAAGATCAAAAGCAAATTCTTGCGTCAACAAGTGCCTTTGAAGTTTTCGAAACACCAGAAGAACGTGCTCGTCGTACTAATCTTGATGTTTATCAAACACAGATATCGACATGGGACGATGACATGGCGCAAATTCGACAACGTGTTCAAAATTATAAAACAAATCGATTAGAACAAGAAACAACAGTACGAAGAACAGTAAGATTTCAAACCGATCCAGTACCACCACCGTTACCAGAAAATGTTCAAATTCATAGACCACTTCTTGAACATACACTTGAAGATTTTGTTCTACCGCATGAAAATAAACAAGCATTCGAAAATGCAAATGCACAGCCTTCATCTCGCGGTTGCATTCGATTGAATGGTCTAGATTCAAGTAAAATTCGAGAAATCGAACGTTATCGACGAGATTATCGAGATTATTTACAAAGAACAGAATCAGCTAAAAGCGAAGATTTTGATCCATGTCAAGCTATTAATAGGTTCGTATAAACTTCACTCCTCTCAAGTCGACACTAACATGAACGATTGTTACTGTGGTTTATTATTTTCAAGAATGAAAAAAATTTTAAAAAGAGAAAATCCTGTAGGTATAAAAGCGGCCTATTTTAACTAGAGATATACGGAACCGACATTGACTTTGCAAATCTCTAATCCAATTTAACAGACTTACTTTAACCTATCAAACTAATAGTTTCAGCTCGTATATTCTAAATTGATTTTTCATTATTATTTAGATTATCAGAATTTCTACTCGACGAAGCTTTATTGACTGTTGTTAACGAAGTTGAATTATTTACTGTTGAAATAAGTCAAAAATTAGTAGAAAATGAATTACTTGGTAAAGAAATATCACTAGCCGATGTTGAAAAACAACAAAAACATCATCATCAACAACAACAAAATCGACGTCCAATAAAACAAATCGAGAGAAAACGTTCGCCAGTATCACCCTCATCTGCGAGTGAACGATATACATCAAGTTTTGAAGAGGATGTTAATACTGAAAGTCGCATATCTCGTTCCGACGAAGAAAATGCTCAACGACGAAAATCGCCAATGGGAGGTACCGGTCGTTTTACAACAACAGCAGCATTTGAACAGAGAAAATTATCACGAGATCGAGTGAATTCGTCTCCATCATCATCGTCGTCGTCGTCATCGAGAACTCATTCACCGCAAGGAATTATTATGAAGCCAACAGTTGTTGTTAAACAGCCAAGTTCAATTCANGAAGAGAATAATCAATATTCTGATCCAGATTTTGATTCGTCAGCATCATCAAGATCCAAAGGACGTCAACAACCAATTCGACATCAACGAAGCGAAGATGATGAAGACGATGATTTACTATTGAGTACGAAAACGGGCGAGAAAATTTATTCAACTGATTTTGAAGAATCAAAAAGTAAACTTCGTAATATAAGAAATTATGATGATGATGATGACGACGACGATGCTGATACAATGAAACTATCAGCTCGATCAATAACTAAAGCTCAACGTCGCTCATTTTATAGCGAAGACGGTGACGATGATTAGTTTTATTATTCGCAAATATCATGTTTTTGTACGCGTGTGTATGCTTTTTTTTATGTATGTAGAAAAATGTTTCTATAGAATAAAAAACAAGTAGAATCGTTTATAAGTTTTATTCATACGAATTTAAATTACCTAAAGGAGTTATATTCGAGAACGAAGAATATGAAACCCAGATACGTTCTGTGTTTCACCATACAGGATCATATTTTGTTCTATTGCACATGATAAAATTTGATCGTAATATTAAGTCATACAATAGGTCAATAAGAAGCGATTTATGATCGATTAAATACGTGCTTTGTTCATGTTCGACAGAAAATTATGCAATTTCAGATAGTAAGTTTGAATAAAATGCTGCCACCGGCAGTATGTCAATGAACTCAGACGGCATCAATTCCCCACAAAAAGCGATCATTTGAATCGCGATGAATATTATTTGCATTTTGAAATCTAAATTTTAACAATAATCGATAATAGGCGGTAAAATATATAAAATTAGGTTTTTTTTATCTTCCCTATGTTCGATCAACAGATTGAATCAATATCGAATAAATTGGTACAATTCATTCAAGATTTAACAGTTAATATACAAACAATTTTTAATAGGAAAAATTTTAATGAAAATTTTTGTCAACTATTTCAATTACGCTGTGATTATGTTAAGCAACTTGCCTGTTTATTTGAAATATTAATTAGTAGACTTCTGGAAGATCGCCTTCTCAATCGAACAAATCAATTTATATTAAATCTTGATCCTGTACAAATCTGGAAGTTAATACAAAATTGTATTGATCAATTAAATGCCATTCAACGGCAAGATTTATGTTTAATTATTAAACAGATTCGAACAATTAATAGTTATTTTTATAATCTTTTATTACAACTAAAAGTAAGAATGTCCAAAAACAAAAAATAAATAAAAACATCTAATTTTATAGAATTGTGAATTTCTTAAAATTGATCAAATACGCGAAATGAATCAAAATCTAATTGAAGAATTAAATCATCTTGCAGAAACTTTATTAAATTTTACAACTATTTTCTACAATATCTGTCCGAAGATCAACAACACACAATATCAAAATCCGATTGACACTTATCTATTTCACAGTGTATCAACACCAAAATATCCAAACAATAATAATCATATTAATGAAATAAAGCCAACAACAACTCCTCACGCTGCGAATTCTAATTGCTATCCGTATAATATAATAAGAAATCCATGTCCAACACAATACAATGGTCTAAGACAAGATTGTTGTAACCAAACAAATCCAATCTATTACCCTATGGGAACAATTCCGACTATTGCTAAATTACCATGTACGAAACCTATGTGTTACGGTATCGATGCAAACAGCGAGATGCCAACACCTTTATGCTTCCCGACACCTATTGTTTACACACCGGAAATGGAAACGTTATTCTCATCTGGTGGCATTATTTACGCTCGAAAGTCAGGTAAAAGAAAATAGTCACTGTCAAATGCCAGTACTTACGGAAAATCTTGGGTTTATTCTTAAAACACGTCCAGATAACGAGGGAACATATCCAATTGATAACTCGCTTTTCGGATTAGACTTCATTCATAGAGTAAAGGGTATGAAAAGCCTCAAAAGGACAACTACTCATAGATCTTCTGTTCCGAGTTTTAGACATTTTTGCTTCTGCTATGGTATATACCAAAAACTGAGATTTCGCCCACAGACAGGACTATTTCTTAGTAGGATGTACTGAAAATTTCAGCTCAAAAGAATGTTTCCTCCCCGAGATAATAAACATCCCCAAACAAAAGAAAATTCTACAATCGTTCTTGTGATATCAATGATTTTGGGATGTTTAATATCTCAGAAAGGAAACATTCTTTGGAACTGAAATTTTCAGAATATCCTATTAATAAATAGTCCTATCTACGGGCGAAATCTCAGATCGAAATATTGTCATTCGAGCTTTTGGTATATACCATGGTAGAGGCAAAAATTTCAACAAAATGCCAAAAACTCGGAACAGAAAATCTATGGGAGTTTGTCCGATGACTTACTTCGGCGGTTGCCTTATCGAACACCTTTTCCGGATAATTCGATATTGAGTTAATTGAATTTTTCATTTTTTAGGCAACACCTGGATTGCTGAAAACTTAGGTACACTCATTGAAACTCTGAAAGATATCGGACAAACAATTGATATGAATGAACATTGTGAAATTTTAGTACGAAAAACTGGCGATTTAGTTGTTCACCGGAAGAAAGGTCGTCGAAAACGTATGATACAAAAAACACTACTTGAGAATCATGCCTATGAAGATATGAATATTCATGAGCCCTATTTCGAATCTAATATTACAAATCGTACCGAGTAACAAAAAAAAATAATAATTTTATTTAAAAAAAAATATTACAAAATGCTCACAGACAAGCAAATATCTTCTAACTGCTGCTACTAAAATGATCAATTTGCATTTCAAGTTTTGTTGCTTCATCCAGTGGTGGCCACCAAGTCGGTATCGAAGGTTTTATCGGTACATCAGCATTTTGAATGCGTAAATTACGCTTCCATTCATTTAAACGTATTAATGCTATGCCAGTTTCGTTCACTGATGCACATAATTTGCCAGCACGTCGTTTTGTTTCTTGATTAATAATTGTCAAATCGTTTATTTTATGTTCAAAACTTTTTGGTAATTCTTCATAATTTTTTATTTGAACAGGCATTAGTCGTTTGCGTATAACACCTGTATGATGCGTACGTGCAACAAGTTCTTGTCCTATATAACAACCTTTACTAAATGATACGCCATTTAAAAAGACAATATTGTATTCAAGCGGGATGCATTCACCCGACGGAATATCTTCAGTACCTTCGGCAATACCATGTTGATATAACCATTTTTTATATATTGATATATCATTAGATATACTACAATAATCGACAAGATTATCTAATTGACTTTGCCGTTCGGTTATGAGACGTACGCCGAGACTCGGATGTCGTGGATCGGATTGACCTATAATGAGACCTTGGCGTGTTTTAAAATTTAAACTATCACGAAGATCATTTGTATTCGAGTGAACTTCTTTTTGGCACGCAAGTATTGACCATATACGATAGGCTTCTGTAACATCTTCAATATTAACTTGTTTACGAAGTTTATATGTACCTAAAATACGCATAAAATCAGCGACTGCATTTTGAGATATTTCGATTAAATAAGATGATTTATTTAATTGATGATTATAAATAATCATATCATAAAGAATTCTTCCACGTGCATTGAGTAACATACTATAGATAGCATTTGTATTTTTAAAATTTTCTATATCATTCGTAATCAGACCTTGTAGAAATTTCGATGTATCATCACCATGAACTTTTATTAAAGAACGATTATCGAGTGGGATGGCTGTAAAATGATGAAAACGAATTATAGATTTATATTGAATTAATCTTTTCAACATTTTCAAAATGCAAACTACGATTTTTACTGTAGTTAGTTAGTTTTGATTTTTTTCTTCGTCTTATTTCATATACATCATGATTGGTAATGTGGTATATCCATTCGAGAGACTCTTGTTCCATTCCGTACGACATCTATTACATTTATATTGATCAAGAAAAGAAATTTTCTACTATCTCTCTCAATGTTAAGTACAGTGTTAATAAGAATATTATCATAAACATTGAATTATTCCCAAAAAAGCATACTTTTGATTTTAAATTGTTTTGTTTTGTTTGATTTAGTTTTTCTATAGAAATTAAATTTAACGAAGATGCATAAGGACGACATAAGCATGACGATGAATACCTCACGTGTGTATGTCAAATTCTTATTGAATACATGTGTTACAATGTATTTCATTCATTAAGCCATTCGGGGTTATATTGATCATGATTTAGCTGTCATCATCATCATCATCGCATACACTTATATCTTTTTTTTAATCGAAATGAGTGCGAATGGAACACGCATACACATGACTGACGCTCATCAAATGCATGTAATCCATTCGAACAGTGGAAGTGATTACAAGATTCATTATATTATACTCTCTCACCACTCGCTGATTTACCTTAGGTTAGTCTATCGTGCCACACACACACACAGAGACAAACATATATAGATATATGACTATCCAAGATGTCTAGATGGAATTTCTTGCGGGTATACAATTTCGGATATATATCTTTCAAGCGTAAAATACAAACACTTCTCATTAGATAGGTCGCTACTCTACACTTCTCGCTCACAAACGAGTTCCACTAGTGCCATTGATGGTAAGACGACGACGTGCTTTCATGCATGCGTGAGTCTCTCTATATTTCTTTTTTTTGTTATTCTCATCGCTCTCGTCTTGTTTGGAGCGTATGGTGAACTTACGCACGCACATATAAACACACGCATTCGATCGACCGATCGACCATCTATTGCACTGGAGCATGGCACATTTTCACGGTCTCTGGAGATGCACATACGCACACGCACGCACACACACACATTCATATTATAGCAAAGAAACCTATAAGAGCTATAGTAGTTCTTGTATAGATAAGAAGAAGAAAAAAGAGAGCAACACAGCTAGTAAACGATAGATATGAAAGAAAAAAAATCATGTCGGCGTAACTACGTAGAAGTGCCACTTGATGGGACGTCATCATCGTCATCAACGGAATGGAACGAAATGCGAGAATGCATTTACCCCCAATAGTCATATATCAAGCAGACAACATAACAGTCATTTTGTGCGCCAATATATAAGGTGATCTTCTTTCTCTCTCTCTCTCTCTCTCTTGTGCTGTCGTTCTTCCACCCACCTCCTTAGTATGCCCCTCTTCCCATCGCCGCCTATATGTGTGAGTGTGTGTGTGCAAGCGCGCATGCGTGTGTGTGCTTGTAGAGAATCAATAGCTGACATACACAAAGCGAACACACACACACACACATATATATATATTCATATACACATAGACGCGTACACGGTGAAGGGGCAAAAAGATTAAAAGCGCGCAAAGCGAAACCGAACCGCGCCGAGAACGGAACAAACGAAACGAGACAATACGACGCGAGTGTGTTGGCGCGCACGGCGTGCCTTTTTTGTATCTATCAAAAAAGTGAGAGAAAAAAGAGAAGAGAGACATAGGCAAACAAGAATAGGAGTAAAAGATGGTAAGAAGGTAAGTATAAATATGACTTAAGTCAAAACGAAGAAAATAGTGATGAAAGTATTCAAGCAGAGAATTTATTTAACGGGTCATGTTCTTTCACAAGTAAGAATAAAATGCACTAAAATTCGACTAGCGCGACATCGTCGTTGAATACCATTTCAATGGCCTTATTATCTTGAACAAACACAGGTGTCTAAATGTCATCCTCTATTTCATTCATTCATTCATTCTTTTTTTTTCGTTCGCTTAAGCTTGTTTCAACCTCATCAACACACAACCATTTATACTCGTACTTTTACATAGATACGAGTAGATGTTTTGTTAGATGAGAAAAAATGGCACTAACGATTGTTCCTTTGCACATATCACACACACACACACACATATGCACAGTATAATCATCTCCCGTTCTTATATGCTCCTGTTCTTTCTCGTATAAATATATCGCATGTTTGTTCGCTTCATCGCAGTCGTGCCACATAGTGCCAGAAATAACAGCGAGTAATCGAACCGTGATGCGTGTCACTCTTTGCCGTTTACATATGGCACTCTATGATGGTAACACCCACATCACCATTCATCAAAGAATATGGTAGGTCTATATATCCATCTATATATGCATGTTTATAGAGTGTACGAACGCAAAATAATACGTCGAGCACATGATTTCATCATCATAATAGTGAACTAAAGCCAATAGGATGAGTAATATGCATGCATTGATATATATGAAAAAAGAGAGAAAGAAGAGAATGAGATGGATGAATGACGGACTAGAGCGGATCACCTTTTCACTCAATACCATTTCTCGTCGTCTCGCTTTTGCGCATTGTTGGTCCATAGCAAATAGCAACCAATACACAAGAGCAATATAAGATGTATTATACTTCACTTCATTATACTCTCTTTTTTTGTCTAACGTTCATCACATGTAAATGGATGATGTTTAATTATGTTTTCTTTTCTTCTCTTCCCTCTTTCTTTTTATTTCTCACTCGATTGACGATGTCGATTTATTGATCTAATTGAGTTGTCTATCATCGCTGTATGTATTATCAAGGTTTTACATGTCTAATCTCTTAGTAGGCAGCCACAAAGCTTTACGTCATTTTCTATATATATATATATGTGTGGATCGTTGCATGACCGAATGTTTGAGTGAGTATGTGAGTGTTTGTAAGCACTTTTCTCTCTATAGGTTAATGTAGGGTAGTATGACTGCTTGATGATATGTCTGAGAGAGAGAGAGAGAAACGCATCAGCATTGCCAATGAGCAGAGAAAACGAGAAAAATTGAGAGGAATGAGATTCGTTCCACATGATGAACAACGAACGGCGCCGCTATTCTCTCTCTCTCTCTCTCTCTCACCCACCACATGCACGTCACTCGTTCGTCGATCGCGTTCTGCATCGCATCGTTGCTATCACACGAGCACATTTATATACACGGTGCCAAGCTAGGTGAATGCAAAAAAAAAGAAAAGAGCTACGGGCATATACGAAGAAAAATCATTGTCTGTCATGCATAAATAGTTCACTGTTGTCGATATATATATATATTATTTTTGTTGTTTTCTCACCATTCTCCTTTTTTTTACCCTAAAACATTTGTTTGATTCAAAAACAGGAAATAACCTGACTCTCTCATTTTCATTATATACGCACACAACATCGTATGCTATCCGCTTCGTTGCACATACGATTAGTCACACTCTTGCAAATTCTCTTCAATTCTCGGCTTTCTTCCATTTTTTTTTCTTCTCCTGTTCTGGTAATCATCAAGTATGTTGATTCTGATCGTTGTAGTCAAACATCATGTGTGTTGCCGGGCGGCTGATTTCTCGAGTAGATGAAGCGTGTCTGTTTCTCTCTCTCTCTCCTTCCATTTTAGTGTGTGCACGAACGCACGTCTGGCATTTTCTTCTTTTCTCCTCATTTTTTTTACAACTAGTTCTGTTCTTCATATACGGACGCGGCTGCTTGCTTCATAAAGAGAGACACAGACTCATAGGAAAGGCAGCATTGACGGCAACGAAGAGAACTCGTGCGTGAACAAAATCGATCGTTAATGAGAAGAGAAGTGTAGGCGACGACGACAGCCGCATCTATAATCTTGAAAAATGTCCTTCTATTTTTTATTCGGCTGTTGCCAGTAAAATAGCAGCTTCGAGTCATTTTTCATTCGCAGTAAACTCAAAATAAAATAAAAAAGTAACGTGGCGATATTAACATCTGATTTTCTATCGTATAAAATCAGATAAGAATTAATGTTTAAAAAAGTACAATTGGCCGGTTAATATAAGTATGTGTTTAATTTAATATTTATTTTAAATTTCAGATCATGACAAGCATTGGCTGTTAGCTCTTCGTTTTTCCTATTACATCTCTCTCGCTCTATATATATATTTTGTTTTAAAAAATGACTGATACTACTATGACTGATAACGATTCGATTTATCAGAATAATGATACTAACGACAATTCAAACGTAACTGATAATAGTGACGAAAAAATGAATGGCTCCGAAAATGGATCAGAAGATAAAACACAACAATGTATTAACTATAGTTATTAATAAAAATCATTTGAAAATTGAACGATTTTTTTTGTTTTTTAAGCTTATGACACACTTCACGATACACCAAGTCATGTTACTAATGGTGTTAAACGACGTAAGAAATTTATTTTCTCGTATCAAATCAATGAATTTAATATTTATAGAGAAAAATCGATTTTGCTCATCATCAATGAATCAGCTCGGGGGTGAATTTATTAATGGTCGACCATTACCAACTGATACACGTGAACGAATAGTTGCATTAGCTGAAAATGGTGTACGCCCATGTGAAATAAGCCGTCAGGTACTATTTTTATATTGATTTTATTTTTTAAATCTATTTGCTCTTCGTTTTTTCTTCATCATAGCTTCAAGTGTCACATGGTTGTGTTAGTAAAATATTAAAAAGGTAAGTTATACAAAGGCTATATATATATGAGTATTGTGTCGATGTGTACGTCGGAAAATTTTTATATGTTGTCTAGATGCTTATTTCTTCTTCTTATTCATGTAAGACCCTAAGCTCATGGTGATGGTGGTGACTAACAGATAGAATAATATTTCAATAAAAAAAGAAACAACATAATCTTTTGACAATAAATTATTTCTATTCTAATAGGTATCGACTATTTGGTACAACTCATCCTGGTTTAATTGGAGGCTCGAAACCGAAAGTAGCAACACCGGATGTCGTCCGACGTATACGTGAATACAAAGGAAATAATCCTCAAATATTTGCTTGGCAAATTCGTGAAAGTCTTCAAAAAGAAGGCATTTGTCCAGCGGATAAACTTCCAAGTGTATCGTCAATAAATCGAATTGTTCGTAGTAACCGACGAATCGTTTTTAATAATGACGGCAGTATCACAGGTATAAATAATTCAACGACAAAAACGTCGAAGAGAAAAATTCCATTTTTTGTTTTGTTTTAGAACTTGATTCCGATTTCGATTCACGCGATGGGAGTGATAATGAGAATGAAAATTTAATTAAATGTGAAGTAAGAGAAAAATCTCACAACGATGTTATTGACGAAAGAATATTTTTAGACAAATCATGTGTCATCATCATCATCGCCATCGTCTGTTAGTTCATCGTCGCCTCGTTCGACTAATATTCGTCATCGTGGTGATTGCCGTTGTGACGCTTGTATAAAGAAATATAAATTTGCACCATCATTAAATAATCTAGCGAAAAACCCATCGAATAAATCAACAATATCGGATAATGGAGATATTCAAATAAATGAACATGACTCGAACAGTATTTCCGATAATGATGTCGTATGTAGATTTCAAAAAAGAATTCTATTTCAAATTAAAATCTTTTAGACTAAACAAATAATAACAATAGCATCACCACCACCACCGCCGCCGCCGCCTGCAAAACATTGTGCTCTAAATACTTCAGCAATAATCGATGATATTAAACCATTAGATCTTTCGATATCATCCGTAGTTCAAACACCCAAACAACAAACTGAACAACCATTAAATCTATGTTCAAAACGTAAGCGACAACAGCCCATTAGTTTATCGGCATCGAAACGAAATAATAGCTCATCATCATCATCGACAACGACGACAGTGACAAATTCAACAACGGCTGCAGCCGCCGCTGCCGCCGCTGCTGCGGCAGCAGCATCGTCAATGTTTATTCCATTTTATGCTATTTCGCCATTTTTTGATCCCACAACGACAAATCAACAAGAAATGTTTCAACAATTTCAAGCATTTTATTTACAATTACAACAGCAACAGAAACTAGCGAATGAAACGACTAGAAATAATGAATGAAACTCATTTTTTTTGCTTTGAGATTGATCTAGTCAATAGTGAAATAACATCTACTCGATTCAATAATTTCACGTAGATTTTTCTTTTTGTGTCAGCCAAATTTGTTGATGTTCTATTTAATTCAGAGGCCTCGAAATTTTGATTTTTGCACGATTAAAAAGACGAAAATCTTTGTTTTCGCTTTTTATTTACTTGTAATTTACAGTCGTTTACTTTTTTCTTCATTATTTCGCTTCCTTTTTTGTTCTTCTTCTTCTTTTTTTTTTTGTCAAACGAGAATGTTATGTGCCATAGAAATGAAATGAAATAAAAAAGAAAAACTTTTGATTAAAGAAAAAAAAACAATCCAGTAGAAATTATTGTACAATTTATTCATGAGAAAACCTTCGATAATTTATGATTTTACCAAGAAAAGATTGGCTATAGCGAATTTTTAGAAAGTGTACTAGTTTTTATTCTCATAACAACAACAATCGAACTATATGGTATGATTAGAAAATAACTAATGTTTATTTATGTAAAACAAAAAGTCGTATTTCCCTCTTTTCTTTATTTCTAACTTATTCAAACAACATGGGAAATAAATTTTTGGCAAGATTTTTGTTATGTTCTATTTATTAGGTTAACATGACATTTGTCTGTATTAATTAAACAAGAAACGGATCAATATACTTTTCGGAAAAAAAAATTATTTTGACGACATTACAAATATTTATTCTTCAGATATTTGAAGCTTTTTATTTTTGATTGAAATGATTAGTTACAGGTTTATTAGTATAATTTGTGAATATATAGCGCTTGTCAAGTATCTATTTAGAACTAAAACTCATTCGTTTGCATGTTTTGGGGTGTGATTGTGAATGCTAATTTTATCTGTATCCACAACCTCGTAGTTTGCCATGAACAGATGAAGTCTACCATAAATATTTCTAGTTGAATCACTGTTACTGACACTTAATGATATGTAAGTCCCTACTATTTACATTTCTCTCTTTTTCAGTTTGAAACAACGCAAGAATCAAGATTATTTCCGCCACTTGTTTTTCAGTGGCTGCGCTATAGAGAAAACAATCCAGGCAGCGTAAAGAAATAGTATGCAAGTGTAGGACTTATTATAACGATATCTAGATATACATCGAAAATCTTCTTTGCATGTTAATAACGTTAATACAAAAAAAGCATTTATTACTATTAATATACTTCGTTCATATGAGACTCAATTTTTTTTCTGATCGCCTGTTATTGATGCATCATTTACGTATGAATATTTTTTCCATGGAATTTATCGGCTTCCGTGCGTGATAAACATATAATATCTTATAATATAGCTTTTTAGACATTCGATACCAAGTTCATAGGAAGCTCTTCGTGAAACGATCACTAAATTATGGTAACAGAATAAATGGCATGATTATTACTTCTATTCATAAAAGAATTAGTTTAAAAAGATCTTTTCCAAATTAATAAATTCGTTTTATAATTGATTACATTCTCAAGACCAGCTCAGCTCAAGCATTTAAAAGATCAATCAACTAGAAATAGGTTTGTTGATTTAACATTAGCATTTTATTTAATTGATACTAAATGCAATATTTTTCTATGAAGAGTGGGATACTAGCCAAGACCTTCGAGTGCAAATGAATCTATTGTAGAAATATTTGACTGATGCAATATTCGATCTATTCCATATAGAATATTACTCTTGATATAAAATCTATTGACATAAGAAAAACTATCTCAAGAGTTTACACAGCTAACATCATCCAGAAACAGATTGTTTAAATGAATTTTTTTTATCCAGGCAGCGAAATAATTCCATTGAAGAACATGTTGAAATGTACAAACTTAAGACTACAGAAAAATTCGATCAACGGCCAAAAATAAATTCCGTTTGTTTTGATTTGCTACGACTGAAGCGGTTTTTTTTTCTTTTAAACGCCCATTTGAAATTACTTGAAAATAAATGCATCAGTTTTCAATTGTGATTTTCATTAGACTCGTCAATAGGGAAGCAAAATTCTAATAGTACACGGACTGTATTGTTCTCTAAAGTACTAATTATCATCTAACGGTGTTGAGAAATTTTGCTTCGGAAATTATGTGGAGAAATTTTAAATCGAAGACTTCCGACTTCCTATTAAAGACTTTAATCATTGTGATGAACAGATATCGGATTTGTTTTCTACAATCTTTTATCGTATGGAAAAAATAGGAAACGACAACACTAGAACATGTCGTACGTGTAAATTTCGCACAGAGAAAAGCTTATTTTCAAACTTTCGACGAGAAAATAAATACCAATACTTGCCTTCATAGTCTACAACAGTGGTATATGTGATATCTACTGTATATAGGATGAATAATATTGCAAAAACTAATCTAATTTGCAAGTAGATATAATTTTCTGCTGACCAATTATCTTTGGAAAACAACTACAATCCGAAAAAGCTTTTTTTTTTTGCTTGACAAGCTTTGTATTAATATAATCAGGCTGTAAACAACATTTACGCCCCATCTGTTGTTACCCTTAAAGAATTTGCTAGCATAAGCTTTTTCTTTAACAAATACAAATGAACTCGTTCTAATATTAACAAAGTAGTGATAAACATTTTTGATGATGCGCGTATTCGAATGCTTATAGTGAGACCTTCATAGAGGAGAAAAGGAAGATGATATGCCATGTGATTGAGCACGCGAAAATATAAGCAGACAGAGATGAGGTTTAATCTCGTACTTCGTACATGAGGTGAATACGCGTGCGTTGTGTACAGACCTTCTCGTTCGATACAACATTCTTTTCTTCGTCGATATTATTCATCGTTTATCGCCCTATGATCTTGGCTTATAGAAAAAGAAGAAGAGATATTTTGTTTATCTAAGGGTAATCTGACAGATGTCAATATGATGCGAAAAAAAAACCCAAGAGCAAGAATAAGATGTTCTAATCTTTCATAATGATGTCTTGTACAAGTCGTCGTATAATTTTTGTCGTATTGATATTGATTCTCAATGGCGTTGTGGAAATTGACGCAGCACCATCAGGAGTTGGAGCATTGTTCACAAAAATGGGTGATAAAATATCTCAAACAGCAGCAACAGTTAAAGAATATCTTCTCGAACTGTTCTATCGGTTTCGAGCATTTTTCATGGGTCATTCGAAAGCAACACATGATTCAATGATATCAAGAGGCTGTGGCTATGCAGCTGATGATCAACCAGCTATTTATAGTAAACAACCACCTGTCGCTGCAAAAATTAAAGGTGGTATAGATGCTGTTTGGCATACGTGGTAAGATACAAATAGATAAGATCATTTTTCGAAGTGAAATTGAATTAGGACTGAATCTTGATAATAGTCCGATAGTAAAGAATAGCATCGAAAGTCGCCAATGATTTCATTAGAAGAGAAATACTTGCTCTATGACACTATGTGAACCATTGTGATTTCGTATAAAAATCGTTTTGTTTTTCAAAGGCCTTGGATCGTATCATTATTCACAAGTCCTCGTCATGGTTGGAGTTGTGCCGGTATACTTATCAATGAAAATACAATATTAACAGCTGCACATTGCTTAACAAATACAAAACTAGGTGACATAAAAGCTATTGTTGGTGTTCATACAGTTCTTGGTAAATTAAATCCATTAAATTATTATTCAATTAGCGCTATGTTCAGTCATCCGAACTATACACAATGTTGTAAAAATGATATAGCTGTACTTAAATTAAGTAAACCTGTCCTTTATGGACCAAGAATAAATTCAGTTTGTTTACCATTTGAACCATATGCAACCATCGATCACGGAAAAGCGCTTATCAATCGTACCGGTGTTATTATTGGATGGGGTGATAGTTCACAAAATCCTGTTACAAATATGGTTAAAAGTTTTACACTACAACAGGGTAAATAGACTATTCGTCTCTTTTGCAATAGAATCGAAAAGGTCAAATAGAAAATTCTAGTTAATATTTTACGCCATAAAATATGATATATATTTGTATTTTATTTTGAGAGTCATCAGACACATCAACTATTGAAACTCGCTATGTAATGCTTAGAATATCAATTAGGTAACTAGGGGTGTCACATTTAAATTTTAAAAAATTTATTAAATCGAGAAATAAATTTTCAAAAATTTAAATTTAAAATAAATTAAATTTTTTCCAAATGAAAAGTTAAATTTAAAATAAATTTAAATTCAAGAAATTTAAATTTAATTAAATTTTAAATTTTGTATCATTTAAATTTAACTAAATTAAAATTAAACTGTTTGAAATTCAAATCAGTTAAATTTTGAAAACTGGTAGATAAACATAGTTTTTGACTTGATTGCTACTATTTAGAGTCAAATTTGAGTATGTTTCCTGTTTTCTAAAGTTAAAACTAGTCATTCTTCTATGAATTGCGCTATTAAATATATTTTTATGAGTATCCCAGTATTTTGAAGAAGAAAGATGACGGATCCTGTATAATCTGTAGAGAAATTTTGACTATTATGAACAAATATTAACCTAAAATACTAGGATTTTCCTCTCATTTAGTATTTACTACTGTTAAAGTCACATATTTTCCTTGTAGCAATGATGTGTATCCATCCAAACAATTTATTAAATTTAAAATTTAAATTTAAAAAAATTTATTAAATCGAGAAATAAATTTTCAAAAATTAAATTAAAATTTTTCTGATACAAAATTTTTAATTTATTTTAAATTTAACTTGATAGAATTTAATTTAAAATTAAATTAACTTTTCACGAAGTTAAATTTAAATTAAATAAAATGTAAATTGACACCCCTATAGGTAACCTTTTCATACTTTCGGCGTGATAGATTATGATCACGAGATGATAGAATTATTGCCGAAAAAGTCTCACTTTTTTGTTCCGAACTAAAGTACTTCTATCATGTTAATCTACGGGGATTTGAATGACAATTTTTATTTTTCTAATTTAGCTAATGTAACCATATTCGATGGTAACCATTGTAGTCGTTCATATGGCTATGTTTTCAATCCAAGTACAGAAATTTGCGCCGGTGATTATCATCAACACACAGATACTATGGTAGGAGAAAATATTTTCTCGAATAAATATATTTTCAAAATTGAATAGAGTGGTGATTCCGGTGGTCCTTTACTTGTTCAACAAGCCGATGGTCGCTGGATTGTTATTGGCATCACCTCATATGGTTCAGCACCGACGCCAGGCATGGCACCCGGTGTTTATGCTAAAATTTCAGCTCATGCCAAATGGTTGGAAAAATTTTTAAAGTCCAATTAAAAATGTACAATGAACTACTTTTCTTTTCTTTTTTTATCTTTTACATGTGTGAGGCAAGCATTCGTTGGGCAATAATTTTCTTTTCGATGTATGTTCATAACAGTAAAGACTTGGTTATCTCGTTTTTTGTTAGAATGAGCGGCAAGTCTGTGAAGAAAAAACAGAAAATTTGACCGGAAATTCTTTTTTCGAAGGTGACATATTCCACCAAGAAATTCTTCCGCACGGCCCGATCTATTTCATGGTAACTTAACAGACTTGTGTAACTTTTGCATTATCAATTGTCGACGTTCTCCAGCACTAATTACTATTTCTCGTGGCATTAGCATCCTCTATACAATTCTATTAGATGTAAAATTTAGGATTTATGCGATACCCTTTAGAGAATTGAAAATATTTTATTTCGGCACTATTTTGACATGAAGAATAAAAATGACATTTTTTAAATAGATGTGAAAAATAAAGTTGATACCAACCACTCGTCGCACATATTGATTTAATAATAATACTAATAAAAACGGGTAAATTTAATTAGTCTATGTTCTTTTTTTATTATTCATCTTTCTTTTTTTATGGATAAAAATCAGTTCATGATGTTACATGTGTGTTTAAAAAAAAACGAATAAAATGACATATATGGAAATAAACTAAGGCGTACATTTTACAAAGCAAGTGCGTATGTGCACACAATAAAAAGGCGTACAAGTGCGACCATTAATATAAATATTGATATATATATGTATATATATGCGTGTGCGCGCGTGCGTAGTTTTCAATGATTTATTCAGATAAAATAAAAAAGAGAATAATCTTGGAATTCATTGTTAATCTTAAGGATATAAATAAACATTGAATACATCCTAATACATACACAATCGTTATTTGTTGTTTTTATACAAACATAAAAGAAAAAGAACACTACTCTCTTTGCATATTGAAGACAAAAATAAAAAGCTCAAAATTAACTAATAACTTTTTCTGAAACATAAAGACGATATATTTTTATTTGACACATGTATATTGCTTTGATATGATCACGTCGGTGCTAGGAAATTTTTTTTCGCAGGATAGTTCATCGAACGATTATTCGTACCGGGTTTCTGAGTGAGAATCTGCAATTTCACCGAAACGAATAGTCCTTAAACGAACTGTTCTGAGAAAGATTGTCCTGCAACGAGTTTTCCGAAAAGAATTGATCTGTGATTGATTACTCGGTCACCGATCACATTAATTAGTCCTAAAAAGAAAAACAAGAGCCATTCAGTATCGTTCTTTTTTTCTAATCTTAGATGCAAAAAATACCGTGATGAATTCTCAAAAGATTTCCCATGAAAAGGCCCGAATATTATTTTTTTTAGCATAATAAAAGCAAACTTCTTAGATAGCCTCATGTTTATTTAATGGATTTGTTTCTAAGCGAAAGTAAACTATTGTTGAATGAAATCTATTTATACTGAATTGTTTTGTCGCGGGAACGCAAACTTTATCATCATTTCAACATCATATCTATTGAAATTTTCAGCACTCAACGTCTGTCAACACACAATTCATCGTTAGCGAAAAATTAATTGTGAAGGGTATCTCTATGACGTACAATGTTTGCTCTCATGTATATCAAAATACTTGAAAGTATTTCTCTCTCTCTCTCTCTAAGAATCATTAAAAAATCGCTAATTCAACGTACGGTACCTTTTTAAGGCCAAACCATCCAGCTACCATTGAAGCAACAATTAAAATAATAACAACCAAACAAATAAGTATAATAATCTTTTTCTGAAAAAGAAATTCAGTGAATATTAAATTATTTGTATTTTTTTTAAGTGCTCTCTATCAACGTTCAATGCAAACAACAAAAATAAAATCTAATAATAATAATAATAATAAACATGCAGACAATAATGAATAAATAAGTAAATATCAAAAACCGATATTGCTAAAAGAAAAACCAAGGAAGAAAATCGAGCGCGATGACTAATTGCAAATATGCTGTTTTTTCTTTTCATACGTTGTTTTCTTTTTAGTTATCGAATGGCGTTTAAAATAAGGCCAGTAACGATTAGAAGTAAAACTACCGATACGATGCCAGCCACCGTTAGTAGGCAACATTTTTTCTACGACAGAAATTATTGCCTATTGGCATTAATAGTGACACAAAAAGAAAATAAAGAGCGAAGAAAACCGGAAGATAATTCAATACTTATCGTCGTTGAACTGGAAGAAATATAGATGAATGATGAAAAACAAATTGCTTTATAATCAAAAATTTAGCTTTTTTTTCTTTTTCTTCTTATGAGCAAATTACAAAGATTATTTGAATTAATCATATTGATTTCTATGTTCATCTTTTGATTTATCGAAAACGAAACAAAAAAACAACAAAAGCAAAGCAGGTTAGGACGAGTACGACATATAGTTCGTCTTTCTATTTGGTTTTTGCTGGTTCATATAAATACGCATGTACTTCAGTGAACATAACAAATTAACAAGCAATGCAAAACGACAAAAGTATAAATAAAGGAATAATGTACTTGATCACATGCAAAACACAAACAACAAAAACGAAAGATAGCAAAATTGAAATAATATGGCGGAAAGACAGCGAATGTGCAAATCTGTACATATAGAAAAATCGATCTCAGTCTTTTTTTTTTGATTATGGAATATATAAAAAAAACAAAACAAACATCACAAAACCGATCAACGGTTTTTGGACGTAGACATATGTATTAATCGAATAGTCAGAAGAAAAAAAATGAAAGTAAATGAATGAAAAAGAGAACTATTTACGACCAAAAATAATTGCTAAAATAATCGCCACTACAGCAAGAACAGCAGCAATAATCCCAATAATAATGAATAATTTCTTCAAAAGAAAAAAAAATAGGCCTTGTTTAATTGTAAAAAATAATATTTATATGTGCTCATTTATGGATAGCCATGCCCGTTAGTATAGAGCGCGCCTGCATGGATATATATATATGTTTATATTTATATATTAGATCTATCTATCATTGTCCACTTGTTTATTTATCCAGTAGAAGATTGTGAACTCGAGTCAGTTTTACTCTTTACGACAAAGTAAATAACCAATATAAGTACGATCACAACCACAGTTATAACCAAGCATAGGATAAGTAGAATTTTTTTCTAAATAATATTAATTATTTATTCCTTTGATGAAAAATGACTGTTAATTCCAACTGATTATCATTCTCATGAATAATAGATCAACACATGTTATGTCAAATAAGAAAAAGAAAGAAAAAGCTTCCATTAGAGCAGTTAGCAAGCGGCAAGCACACGCAAATATGTGTAAAACTAAGCACATTAGTAAATGACAATCATGCATTCAATTGACATTCTACTTTTATTTGAACTTACCCGTCGAGCTGCACTCTGAAATTTAACTGCTTTTTTTGTATCTGTATTTGCAGCTTTGACAAAATTTTCTGATTGCACTACATTATATTCAATACGATCTATCATTTCACCCTTTGATAAAAAAAAATGAAAGAATTTATTAAAAACAAAGCTAAAATATTATACTTGTGTTTGAACGAGTGCAGCCATATCAATAAACATATCATGTAGTTCTCTGATACTTTTCTCTAATTTCATGATATCACCGTGTCTTGCTTCAATATCCGCTAGAGATTGTTTGGCTTGAGCTGTTTCGACCATGATCTATACGAAAAATTTCCTATCGAAAAATTTCCGACTAAAAATAGACTTACGCCTTGTGTAAATACAGCTGGATTTCCTGATTCGAGCATTTCCTCTACTTCTCCTTCAGTTACCGATCGTCCGGCTAGATAAAAATAAATATTTTAGCCAAGATAAACGTGTTTCTGTTTTAAAACAAAACAAAACAAATAATAAAAGCAAAACAAGCTCACTGATCTCAAGCTGCCGCTGTATTCTCTCTTTGCACTTTTGCCGATAGCCCAACTGAACTTGATTATAATCATTCATAACATCACGAAATTTTTGTGCTAACACAAATAGCTATAAAATAAAATGCAAACAACATAAAAAGCAATAGACACACATACAAAATATAATAAGAAATAAACGAAAACTTTCAACCTCAATAAACTAGAACTCACTCATTTCAATTTGTTTTCTTAATTTCTTTTTACTTTCATCTAAGTAATTTCTCTTTGCTAGATGATAACTAATCATGATTTGATTAAATCGTTTCAATAGATTATGCAACTAACAACAATAAAATAGTTGCACATATAGAAAGCATAGATAGACAGGCAATCGACACGACACAATATTTATTATGATATTCCTCACTGATTTCAAGTTGTCGTTGAATACGAGCTTTACAACGTTCTCGATATTCGATTTCAGCATTTCGATACGAATTCATTGCATCAATAAATTTACGTGATAATGTTGCATGCTAAATAAGGGGAAAAATGTTTTGTTTACAAAGAGAGTTTATGCTTTTTTTTTTCATTTTTCAATAGATAAACATCGAACATCAAGAAAATTTACAACATGTGAAGATCAGTTGTTGTGCATTGTGTCGTGTCCTATAAGGGTCTAATTAAATATACTACCTGAGATTTTTCAATTCGAAATTGCGCTTGAGTCCTGTTCGACGATGATTGAGAAAGTTCTTGTTCTTGTTCCATTTCTGGAATAAAATGGATGGAAAATACAATATATTTACACACAATACAACAATGAATACGTTTAAACAACATTTAAATAAAATACGATAGTGAAACAAAACGACACCTGAGTTTTTCGTATCCGTATATCAGCAGTACGCAATGCATTATCGCTTCCTTCCTGTTCTAATTCGTTTTCCATAGCTAAATAGTTTGTTTTTTTTATTTTGTTTTTATAAGAAAAATCTGTATCTTTTGAGTTTATATTTGTTTTTTTGTTCACTTACTTTTCAATTTCACTCGAACATCGTTGGCTATTTTTTTAATATCAGCCATTTTTTCTTCAAGCTCTTCTTTCGTTCGGTCATCGGGTTGCGGGGCAGCTAATATTGTTGAATGAAGACGTTTAACTTCATCTACCAGTTCACTTATTTTATCTATATTAGTACGCAATGAATCAATGTGAGCAAAAAAGTCGGACATAAATCGACTATTATCTTCCATGTTAATAGCGGTATAGGCCGCATCTGGATCGCTATCTTCAGTGTTTTGGGCCTAAAATTTCAATATGAAAATAAATAGTTTTTTCTCAGTCCCGCTTTTCTATTTAAACTTACAGCCCGCAGTGCAGGCAATCGATCTTTCGTCATTGAATAATGATTTTAAGAATACAAACTATTATACATCTGTATAAATCTAGAAATGAAATGCGGTATTTGACGAAATTGTATACAAAATAATCGCCAAGCTACGATTTCTAATAATGCACCTACACCATTGAATTCAAATAATAAAAAACAGACACATCGATGAATCATTATGCGCGTTATAAAAAAAAATGCTAGCACTATTATTGTTTCACGGGACGCCATTGGAGGAGTCGGTTTAAGGTTATTTCTTCATGAATGCATACATGTATAAATCAGTTGCGCACTATACGCATTCTTTTAGCCAATCGCAAACGACCGATGAGTCATTGCATTACCACTCACTCATTCCATTGATGAATAACCATATTTATTCAGCAAATATATACATTCTGAACATAGAAACGGATATTGACAGAGGTCGTCGAGATTATTGAAGCGTGGTTGATTACTCAGTATGTTGATTGGTTGATCTTTGTTTTAAGTCAATTCGGTTTTCGAGGAATATGAGCGTTTTGTTAAGGAGAGTCGCATATTATATTGATTGTTGACTTATTCTCTCTTATACCGATTAGTGAGTATATTTATTCATTGAGATTTTCTCGATGTCGATAGTAACCAAAGTGACGCATATACGATTGTATATTGCTAATAATGCTGTGTTAAACAAGTGAGAGCCACCAGGCTGAAGTAGTCTCTATCAAGTTAATCTTCTATAATGTGCATAGTGGAAGAATTTGATGATGTTAATAAAACTAAAAAAGTCATGCACATGACTCGTTCGTTCTATTTGCAATGGGATAGGGCAAGTTACTTGAAATCAAATAAGAAAAGAGAAATATGTGCTGCTGCTGTTGTTGTTTTCTCTTTTTTCCTGACGTCGTAAGACTATTCAAGAGCTGATGACGGAAGTTCTTTAAAATTATTTCTATAGTAAAATTTCGGAAATTATCTATTTCAAGCTGAAAAAATTTGTTGATAATTAAATATAAGTTTTTCAATGAGCGTAGTAATTCAGCAGAGAGAGAGAGAGAGAGAGAGTTCATGAATACTTCTTTTGTAACCGATGAATTTTGTAAGTGATGTATCACTCAAGAGATAATCTAGATCTTAAACAACATACTTGTCATTATAATTGAATTTTATGCAAAGATGCTCAAGCAAATTAATTAATCTTATTCCGAATTAGAACCAATTGAATCACTGTTATTAAATAAGCCTTCTACTATTCTTCTTGCATATAAAATCAATAGACAGACATTTCTCTATCAAACCAATTTTTTTTCTCCATAACTGAATTGTAGGTTTATATTATGACACACTGAATCGTATTAGAATGTATAAAGATCACTTCCAGAAATTCAATAAAAAAAGCTTTAATGAATTTGATTTTTTATTTTCTCAACAACAATCCGAAATGTAAGAATTATTAGCGAAGAAGAAAAAAAGCAAGACCTGATTTATTCAGAGAAACACAAATATTCATTAAAAACAACAAGAACTTTTTTAGCGAAAACTTTCAAAAGATCCATAATCTATTTTAAGTTCGCAAGATGTAAACGAGTTATTTTCCGAAGATTTTATTTTGAATTGAAAAATAAGTAACGAATATGATTATAAGAACAACAATAACAACAGTTAGAATTACACATACAATAGCTTTTTTCTATAAAAATAATTAGAAAAATGTATCAATTAATTATTTTTCGAAATCGACATGCTTACTTTTCTAAGCTTGGCAGCGATGACAGCTGTTTGTACAATGTCATCGGTTGCCTTTCCAACAAAATTGGTTGCTTGTGTCACATTATATTCAATATTATCAATCATTTCACCCTTGAGATGATAAAATAAATTAACAAAACAACAATCAATGGGACATACCTGAGTTGCAACAAGAATAGCTAAATCAGCAAACATACTATGTAATTGTTTAATAGAATTTTCTAAGTTTGTTATTTCCTGATGACGTTCTTCAATGAAATTTGCGGCTTGTCTAGCCTTTTCTACATCCACCATGATCTAAATCAGTATTGACAAATTTGAAAATGACGGTAAATATGAACAAGAATAGTGCTTACAGAAAAACTAAATGTTCCTGGAAAACCATTTTCAATCATATCTTCTATTTCATCGTCAGTTCTTCGATTACCGCCTGCCGAAAAACAAAATCATTTTTTCAAAATTATAGCCGTGTCCACTTTCTTAATGACAGCTGAGTTGGCAAATAATTTCAGTTCAAGTGACATGAAAATTCTTGTCAGACAAATATTCAGTCAGGGTATAATAACTTTAAAAAGGTAAAATTCTACTGGTCGCACTCAGGCTGATTTATAATAAAAGCGACAGTTTTATTGGCAAGCCATAATTGTAAATCGTCCTCTAGTCAAATGAAGGCGATTTTATCTCGTAGAGAATAAATTATTCCAATTTTATAACTGAAGTTTAGTCTCAGGACCAGAACAGAAACTGCCCATCGGAAAGATTCTCTACTTACAAATAAATAATTAATCTCGGAACACTCACTTATTTCAAGTTCACGTTTAATAGCTTTTTTACATCGATCTCTATGTGCCACACATTCTTCATGATATTGAATCATAATCTGCCGAAAATGTCTAGTAATATTATAGATTTGTGATTCTTTTAACCGCCATTGAGCCGATCCAATATCATCCTTGGCATCTTTTTGTGTTTGTTCCAGTTCTAATAAACGGAATCAAATTTTAACTTTTCGAAACGCTCATAGAGGATATTATTTTTATTTTCGCAAAATAATTTCATCAGCTTACTCTTTAGATGTGCTGCAACCACGTCAGCTGCTTTTTTAATATCAGCAGTTTTATCATCGAGCTGGTGTGAAAGTTCTAGAAAGAAATTTTTGTTTTATTCGCCTTTTAGATTTTAATGAGTATACTAGGATCAGCCATAGGCTCAATCATTTTTTCATGAGTGAATTTTACTTCTGTGGCAAGCTCTGCGATTTTATCAATCAACTTTTGAATTAAATCGATCTAAAGAAGACGAACAAAAAAAAAAGAATTTACATCTGTATAATAAACAAATATCGAATTCTTCATACTTGAGTTGAAAACTCAGCTAGATGTTGATCATATTCTGTGTTAATAGTAGCAAGTGGGATAACACATTGATTAAGAACACTTGGTGGATCAGAGCCTCGACGCTAAAATATAAAAAATGAGTTTCAATTGGTTAGACATTTTTGTTTCGAGGTGCGGGCGAATCATGGCACAAAAATTATATAAGCATGCAAAGTGATTAACAGCGACAAACAAGTATGACTCGCCGTCTGTTATTTTTCATTATGTTATCTACATTATGATTATTTTGAAAGCGATTAGTATGTTAATACTTGGCGTGAAAGTCTTATGTATGAAACATGAGGCCATTGAGTCTACAAAATAAAATATTTCTAGTTGATCTTGTCAAGATTTTTATATTAACTTACGGGTTTTGGCAAATCTTTTATTCGATCTTTCGTCATTGGTTGGCGATTACGTAATTAAGTCTAATATTGAAATCATTATCGTCTTTGTTTGTTATAAATTAAAATACGATATTGGTAAGGTTCTTTCCTTTTTGACGGTTTTCGTGAAATTTAAGCTTTATTATGGATCTTTTGAGTATCGAATGACATTTTCTGATTCATTGACGATATGGGTATTAATGAGCCGAAACTTCCAATCACAGCCACCACTGAGTGACTAGTGGTGTCCTCTGTTTCGTAACAGCATACCTGCATAGTTACGAAAATGCACGCATTACTCGCAGATCAAAATCAAGGTAGATTTGAGACGCTAAAAATATATACTAGACAGGCCTATCGAGGACATATCAAATTATTCATTCGAAGCGTTGGAACATGTGTATTTCGATGTTCGTTTACCGAGAGTCAGAAATAATTTACAATGCCCTTCGTTTATTGTTTACAACATGTTCGGCATATGTTTACAACATGTTCGGCGTATGTTTACAACATGTTCGGCGTATGTTTACAACATGTTGAGTTTCATAGAAGATACATTGGAGATCTGGATTTCTCTGCACGCATTTCTAATTCTAATTTTAATGAAGTCGGAATTGATATTATATTGGCTGCGAGAAAATAGTTATAAAACTACAAGCCTCATATCGTGATTACTAATCCCAGCAAGAAAATAAATACTAATGAATGCGCTTTTCAACAACAAATGTGATTAGCTATCATGTATTCGGTGCGTTAGCAAGGGTATTCTGACCCCAAATTTCTTTAAAATATTAAAAAATTCTCATTAACTCGGAAATTCTTTTCATGGTTCATACAAAATGACTATAGTTATTAACCTTCTCTTATTAGCATTTATTTATAGCCCATTAAAGACAAGTGCAAAGAAATATGTAGTAATAAAAAATATATTAAGAACATTAACATCATTTGTTGGCTAGATGAATAAACATTAAATGTTCGTTTTTGATCGAGTACAAAAGAATTTACGGTTTTAATATGCAGATTATTCGAATTTGGAATTTTTTATACTATTAAAAACATTTATTATGAATAAATAACTATTGTGAAACTCATTTTTTTTTCTTGGTTATTTCCTGTTATCATTTGTTCTTCGCTTCGTTTGATAATGTATTTGCATTATATACACTTCTTGTTTTCATATTTTTCCTGCTTTGATTGCTGGAAGACATTCTCAATTGGCGTCGAGAAAATATAAAGAAATATTAACATGTATGCATAATTGATGAGAAATCAAGTCGATAGGATTTATTCATACTGATATTATGTATATATATATATATGTTTATCAGACGTTTCCGTCATTATCTTTATTTTTGCATATGAAATAACTTGTTGATTCATATAAACAGTTGGAAACGAACATCAACTTTCTTTATGTCGTCAAAATACGAAGAATGACTGCTAATGTTTATGAGTTGGTCTGAATAGAGTCATTTCGTGAAATATATAACCGGCGAGAATATCGAAAGTTTTCATTTAATTTTCGCTGTTTCGGGATGAGTTTCTATATTATCAAAATCGTATCACTTTTGCCGATTAATCGCCATTTTGGTTCAATATCGTGATTAATCGGCAAAAGTGAGACGATTTTGATGACACGGGTTGACATACTGTACAGATAAGTGTAAATGTCTCTCTTAGTGATTATTCTGACAAGATGGAGAAAGAACATTGAGTGCTCGAAGAAAGATTCCACCTGGGATGAACCTATCAACATATCGAATTCTGATAATCACGAATGTCTGGCGTCAAAATTTACACACTATCAAGTTTTATTTTGTGTGAAACAAAATAAAACTTGATAGTGATCACATTAATTTTGATCACGAGAGAATATTTCTATACAGCGAGGAAAAGCAATCCATCTCAATAGTGCGATCCATAGTACTGGGACCCCTAGATACGGGTGCTGAAATTAATAAGAGACAAACACATTTATTTACGTAGGAACAGTCCTTGAATTTTCGCTATATTTAATTATTTTATAGCTTATATTATATTTATAGATCTATTCAAATTCTGCTGATTCAATGGTACATCGATTCTCGGCCTACGAAAACTATGTAGTCCGTAATAATATTTTTTGTATCGACAAAATTGAGAGCAAATCGTAACGAAGCTCATACCGAGTCACTAGCTAACCCAGGACGAGTTTCTAATGGATTTCCTGTGAAGTTCGTTCGTGCGTAAACTCTGCGAGATTTCTCAGTCTTAATCTAAGCGTACGGGTGGGTACCAAGGGGGAAAAACTGATTTCTTGATTTTTGAGATTTCTTTGATTTCTCCTGATCTCTAGTGATTTCTAGTGATGTCCATCGCAGGAAATCAATTTTATATGTAAAATTCGCATTGTCGAAAGTCGTTGCAAATGTTTATAAATGAATAAAATCGATGAGAAATCGATGGAATTTAAGGATAGTCACCAAATTTGGGGATCCTCATAGAAAATTAGAAAAATCA